>JAQYXR010000423.1:0-41479 GCA_030545055.2 Neoaliturus tenellus
GAATATGCCTATAGGCCTACTTTGACAGACACTCCAACTAAAATTATGTAATTTTCTGTGAAATAAATTTGTATTCTTTAAATTTGGATAGTTATTGAAACTTGCACACTACAGCATAAATATTGCGATATGAAAGTGGTTATAAATGGTTTCTCTACGTTCTATCCTACCCTAACACACCAATATTTGTTAAAGCCAACCATCATAAGTTACAACACTCTAGGCATTTCCTAATTCTTGAAAAAAAAAAAACTGTTAAGAACAATTTATCCAATAGGCCTACAAGCGGATATTGGTCTACTTATTTCTGATGTTGTTGAACCTAATAGAACGGTTTCCTTATACTAATTAGGTTTGCGCCTACCTAAACAGTCAAATTGACATGTTTATAAAATACTAAAGAGTAGGGCCTATAAGTACAAGGATGCAACATTATTGGTTTTACGGAATATGCCTACTTTTCCAACGCTCCAGGCTCCAACTAAAATAACTAAAATCGTAGTAATTTCTGTAAAATATATTATTGCTCTTGGTATGGCAGTTCAAAGAAGTACATTTTATAGACTACCTTACATGTTTGTACTATTATAGCGTTTCATTTACCACTAATGGAGCTATATCCGTCGATTATCGACGGGCAACAACTAGTCATAATTGAAAATTGAAAAGAATGTAAACAAACAAGAATGCAGCTGACGCACCGACAACAATCATGTCAGCTGTTATTCAGCGTGGCGCGGCGGCGGCGCAGTGGCGGCAATACTGGCTAGTGGTGGGGGAAGCCGGCTCGTTTTTACCGCTATTCCACCATTTCAGTTACCGATCCAGGTGTATTAGTATAGCCTATATCTATGGTTTTTCCTCGGTTAAAAAGTGTTAAGCTTAGTACTGGTTTACCCAGTATGTGCCACTTGTACAAAATCATGTTTGCCATGGAAGATCGCGCCACCATAAATTGTTTTCAAATACTCCAATGTAATAAGAAGTCTGTACAGTAGTGTATATGGTCAAATTGCTTATGTAATGATCATTATAATGAAAATGTTTTAATGACGTAAATCGATTTACGAGTTATAAACTTTGAAAGAATTTCTGTACTGTAGGTCAATGTGTTGTTTAACTTATGATGTGAAATATGATGATAAAATTATTTTGAGTTAGGGCTGCGTAGCCTATGGTTTTTTAAAAAGATATTCGACAGACAGGTTTTTTTCAGGGTGAATATATAAAGAATAATTAGAGATACTGACTTTTCTAGTTTGCAAGAGGCGATGTATTTTATTGCAGTCTAAAATGTTTCGTTGTCTTTTTGGCCTGGTCCAGTAGTTAGACTAATAGGCCTACAATAGCTTGGTAACATTGGAGATGTGTTGTTCGTCAGGGTTTAAGAGTTACAGGAGCGTTTTTGGCACTCCGAAGTATGCAGTACCAGTTGATAATGGCAAATTGCTTAAAGCGCTCCAGCAACTCTAAAAGTTGCTCCAATGTCTCCAGTGTTGCTTATCACCTCACAGACCTTATCACTACCCTGTTTGGATTTATCACACACAATGGCTTCCTAGAATTCAAGGATTTTTTTATTGCTTTCAAGGCAGGCTAGCTCTGTAATTAGCTACAAACTGTATCAGCTTTTAGTCATTGTTTTGTATGCTAGGCTAATAACATGTGAATAGGGTTTAGGCCGATTTTGTCTCCATAATTATTGATTTTATAACTCTCTCCTAATTTTAGATTTTCTCCTGTCTTTTTTTCTTTTTTTTCTAAATTTCACAGAGGCCTAATTAAATCTTTATCGGTAGACCCTATTATTGGTGAGAGTTTGTTGTCCGAATCCATTGCTATTGCTATTATTAATGGTTAATATTTTAATTTTGTAAAAAGAATCAATAAAAGTTCATATTTTATATAGGAGTCGTTTTCTTTAAAAATTTGTTTATGTTAGGCTTGGCCCTATTTTTATTTATTAGCCTACTGTAAATCTATTTTATTATTCAAAACACAACTTTAACATAAACAGGAGTATACATAATTGAGGCCAACATTGATTAACTGTTCTATTGATAAAATTATGTCAAAATCCCAAATTCTTAATATATTAGGCTTAACCATCGACAGTACCGGTAGTCAATAGTGATGGAATTATGTCCGAAAACAAACTTTCATAATCTAACCATAGGGTGTCTACAAGTTGGGAAAAGTATTGAAGTCATGAAAAAGTAGGAGATTTTGTGAGGTTGGGTAAAGTAGTCCTATTGAAAAAGTTGGGGAATTTAGATCTTTGGTCTGGAAAAAAACCCATTTTACAAACGAAGTATGAGAATTTCACAGTATTTTATTTTACTTTAACAAATCAATTTACAGAAATAAGAATGGTGAGGCTAGTTTTTTCTCGAAAATAATAAAAAAAAAAATTCGAAATGGCAAAGTCAGTAATTTCATCTGCAAAATTTCGTAGACTCCCTGAAACTGCATTAAAGCCATTGAATATTTAGGCTACATTTGTTTCAGAAGGAAACAGTGACTGGCATACTGGCATAGACAAAAAAGGATTATCATTGCGCTGGGATCATCATTGTGTGTCGTGAAACTCCCTTAAAAATCCTTTAATCAACGTTTTTAGTAGATTTAGTGTACAGCTCAACTGTATTGTATCTTATAAACTGTATTGTAGAGCCTTATCGCTTTACATTTTCATCATGTTATCCGATAAGATATAGGTCTAGTGGCTGAAGCCCCACCAGCCCCTCCTAAAATAGTAGGATACTTCAAAATCGTTTATATTGGTCATAACTGAAGTAGGGCAATTTACTTTTCTGGTTATGGTATTCTAACTACAAACCTTGTAAGTGATTAGGAAGAGTTTAACGTAATCAGGTAAACACAGCTAATACCTATTGATTGAATAGGCCTAAACAAGCATCTTATTTATGTTTCTTTTTTGACATAAATCTGTTTTAACATTTCAAGTTGAATTAGTTGCCTCATTATAGGTACCTATTAACCATACTGTTCATTGATTGTTTTGGTTTCAGATCTCTGCCCAAGAACTTGAAAACCTGAGAATCAACTGGAATTCAGCTAAAGCAAAACACATTATGGGAGAAAATATTGTTAAATTCTGAATGTGCCATTGGTTTACAAATGGACCGATTAAAAAACTAATAATAGAATTATTGTGAATAAAATAAAGTTTCAAAATATTATTATTAAAAATCTTGAAAGAAAGAAATTTTTAATCACTAGTGTATACAAAACATTTATCAATCTTTCTGTATTCATATTCTCCATAATGTTATTATATAGTAATTTTAATGATTCTTCAAAATATGCGTTAGAATTTACCTATAGGATATCTCAGATACTCTATGATACCCCTTAATACTATAGGATTTTAAAATTTGTTTCATGAATTTTATAAAGAAATTTCTGTTGTAGTATTAAAGTTTTATTAAATTTAAAAAAAAAAACTTTAAATAATACATCGAAGCATGCTAACGCATAAGACCTGATATCATACAATGGCATCTTCTTATGATTTCCTCTAATATGATTATAAATTTTTATATAACACCAAGTATTTTTTTATTTTAACAATACTCTTTTTAATCATTTTTGCATAGACATTTAATTTTTGTTTTATGTAAAATTTTGATTTTTATACGATATCAATCACTAGATTCAACCTGTGTAGTGAAACGTAGTAACAATTGGGCCAACTAGACATCACTACAGTACCTAGTGATATCAATCACTAGATTAAACCTGCGTAGTGATACGTAGTGACAATTGTGCCAACTAGACATCACTACAGTACCTAGTGATATCAATTACTAGACTAAACCTGCGTAGTGATACGTAGTGACAATTGGGCCAACTAGACATCATTACAGTACCTAGTGATATCAATCACTACGTTGTGGTGATGTCTAATGATCTGAAATCACTAAGCAGTCTAGTGATGTCTAGTTGGCCCAATTGTCACTACGTATTTTTTAGTGATTTTATATTGACTTTTTCACTAGGGATGTCAGCCATGTCCAATTAGTTAAATTAAAGGGTGGGTAGTTTTAAAGTAAATTTTTGTTTGTAGTTAAAATTAAAATCAGTAAGCTGTGAGGTTATGATTTAGAGAGCATCAAATAGTGGTTTAATACAATTATTGTCTTATTATATAGCATTTTTGATCACTTCTAGCAATTTTATCATGTTTTATACATTTTTTATTGTTTATGTATCACAATTAATTTGTAAATGGCCTATTCATAACCTATTTAAGACTAAATTATGATTACAAACGGGTATTTGTCACTATATATTAACTTTATATCAATACAAGTTCTTAGCGGATATATTTCAATTCAAGTTTGATGTACGGTATGCAAGTTGTGAATCCTGTCAAGGCGCTTCGGTGGTGATAGTCGGGTTTGATGTGACCACGACAAGAGGATCCAATAGTGGAACTCCCCACTAAATTGGATAGTTATGGATAGAATACTTGCATGTATTCTACTTATGCACAATTTTATATCAGTGATAACTGATAAACCTTTAAGGGAGCTCTGATTTTAATAAACAAATGTTATGGAGGTGTAAGACCAGGACACTTTATGCGTTCGAGAAAGTATTATAGAAGTGTATTTTTAAAGAGGTTAAAAAGCGTTAAAAATGGGATTTTGGCATTTTTTTGGCCTTAATAAAAACTTACAACTGTAACTGTAATCTTTGAAACAACTAAACAGACAATTTTGTATTTTCAATTTCCAAATGGTTACGGATAAAATCAAAATATAAAGGATTTTTACAACTAAATACTTTGTTTCGCTCCTATTTATTGGCATAACATGTTTCACTTTAGTATAAATCTGCAAGTTGTAGAAAATAATTTGATTATTACAACCACATGGGGGTAAAACCTACATACACAACCCCAAATAATATTTATTTTTAAAATCGAGAAATCATGAATTTTATTGGAAATTCGCCCAGTAATCAGGTTTGTTGTGACCATTTTTTCAAACTAAAATGGTTTAAGATGCAAGCCCATTTTTGTTTGTTTCAACACATCAACCTAATAACATGTTATTTATTGCATACTGCATTATGGCTATTGCTTGATTTAAATCAAATAGTTTAAAATACCTGGATATCTGCCAAGTGATAATGTAGATTTGTTTACTACCACTTACATGCTCATTTTCAAGTCTTGAAACACCAAGCTTAGATGTCATGATTACATAAATGTAGATCAATCGTCATGAAGTAAAAAGTAACATTTAACACGATAACAATACATAAACATTTATATAAAACACCGAACTGGCCAGACGATTTATGACGATTATCTTCATTTATGTAATCAGTTTATGTAATCTTGGTGTTTCAAGACTTGAAAATGAGCATCTAAGTGCTTGAAACCATTGGCAGTTAACAAATCTACAGGATCACTGGGCAGAAATCAAGGTATTTTAAACTATTTTATTTATATTAAGTGATCCGGAGACTATTCTACAATGTATTTGATTTAATCAAATTTTTATGTAAATCGGACATTACTGATAAAGAACTACGTATTGTGCTCGGGTAAACCCCTTTAATGTGAATCCAGAGCATGACCGAGAATGGTGTAAAGTGGCTGTTGGAAGAGCTATAAAATTCAATGTGCCAAGCTATACGCTTGGAAATGAACGTTCAGCATGGGAAACTGAAATAACGCCATCAAACAATCCTTTTCGGATAAAAGTTCACTGTGTAGGAAAAATTGTTGTGTTACGCTTTTACTGATCAAAGAATGTAAAATAAATAATTTTTTTTCTTAAATAGAATATTATAAAAAGACAGTCTAAATAATTTTCCCTCGCGATAATTGCTCTTTTTAATTAATTAAAGTTATATATATATATATATATATATATATATATATATATATATATATATATATATATATATATATAGTTCTGGTTTTGAAACACAGAACATTGTGACAATAATACAGAGTAAACCTATAGCATAAAGAGAATGGTCTAAGACCCACTAAGTGCGCCAAAAAGATTTACTTTGGAATTTTTTTTATCAAATTACAATGCCAATGCTTTTTAAAGTATGAATTTTTAACCGCTAACGCTTATTTGCGGCGCCACGCCGACCTGGGGCTGATTATAATCATCAGTTGACTCCCTGCCTGCGGCGTTCCTGTTCCGTTTTCTTCTGTTTCGTAATTTGTACCATAAATGTTGCTTGTTCTTTTTTGTTGATATTTTATCCTGCCAAATATTACATGTATAAAAAAGGATTTCTATTGAATCCAAATTAATTATATTATTGTGTTTTAATTACTATTATTATTGAATATTAATTATTACGTTTTAAAATTACATTATTACTTATTATAAAGTGATTTACACATTTATTTGAATTATATTCATTCTCATATTTACAGGGTGTTAAACAAAGCGCCTCAAATAAAACTGATTAAGCTAAAAACCAAAACCTGAAACAAAATGTTAGCAACAAATGTGTTTCAAAATGTTACGTCTAGGAACAACTTAAACATCTTTTAACAGAAAAATTTCCTATAACTATTTCGGTAAAATCAAAATGGAATACTGCATCTTAAAATGGCGACACTTTTGTGACAAAAATTGTAATTTACTGTATGTAAAATATTGTGTACATAGTAAACTTTACCATGTATACGGTAAAGGTTCATGGGGTGCCTCTTTTCAAAGTCTCTTTGTTGAGTTATTTTTGAATTTTTTCCATTTATTTATGAACATTTAATGTAGTTTTTTACTTCAAATTTTAGAAGAACGAGCAACGAGTAAAGAGCAACGATCCCTTCTTCCTTAAGAACTATATTGAAACAATGAAGTAGTGTGAGTGGAGCCCTGAAGGAATTTTCCAAAAAACCTTTTCTTTGTGAGCACCTATGAGTAAAGAAAATGCACCATGTCAAAAATTTAATTAGGTTTTGAAAATGTTATAAAAATAAATTTTAATCCCCTCAGGGCATATAATAGTCATTAATTTAATAATAATATTTGTTTAAAAACTAATCACTAGCAAGACCTCGTTGCGTGGTCATTTAATTATAACCGGTAATGGAAAGTCTATAAGTTTTTAATTACTCAAATCACACTACAATTACAAATTATTATTGTTCTTTCTTACATTGATCAAATTATAAATAAGAGTACAATGATTTTCACGAAAACTAAAATAATAATTCATGATATAAAACATAACACTAAAACTCAATAAATATAAAATAATTTATGCTATTATTTTTATAAATAAATACATCAACGAAATCGCAGCGAGAGCAAGCAGTATTCGTTAATAGCCACCGGCACATAAGTTCCAACAGCTTCCAAACTCTATTCATAATTTCATCCCAAAGTTTTCCAGTAAACTTTCTTTTGATCCAATTTCTTGTTTCTTAATATCTTGTCTTGGGTTAATACCAAGAATATTACCAGTGCCCACTTTTAAACTTTTGTTTAAATTCAAAATATGATCCTCTGTAAGAATTTTAAAATTTAATTTCCCACCTGAAAATGATCGAACTTCATTCAGTAACATAAAAGTTTAGATAGGAATGATTTGACGTTCGGCATTTTATAGTTGGAATCGACATACTAAATCTTTACTAGAAAGTAAGAGAATGTTTTTTAAGCTTCGTTAACAATCTCAAAGTAACACATGCTACTTTTGCGTTAAAATATTTCAACAACCAGAAAACAGAATGCATCACTCATTACTGTTTGCATGAACAGTTTCATTTCAGTTAATTGTTAATTTTATCCTCAGTATAACATAGTAACAATTATTGATCGAATATTGTTATTTATTATAAAGTACCCGGACGTCGAGCATTTGTTTTTTAAACTCAAACAGTATAGAAATATAAGTTATAGACAGTGCGGTTAAATGCCCAGTGCAAAAAGGCTTATTCTTGCTCAAGACGAGCTCTTTCACTCTGCTCACTCGCCTTCACGACAAGCTTGTTCGTTTCGCTCACTCGCTTTTCAGACTGTTTCAATTTAGGGCTACGGGTGCTGCACTCTGGTGTATATTTGTTAAAACACCGGTTGAATCTGTAATACGTGGATTCTAATTATTTAGATAATAGCCGTTTTCGTTTTCACAATTCTTCCTGATGAATTTTTTAAAATCATCTAAATGCAATTCTACAAATAACTGTTTTATACTTTTAATCTTTTTAAATCAGCAGAATGGAGTACAATTCCAAAAATTATAAATTGTTTATATCATATAGTATTACTATTTATAATTGTTAGTAACTGGCTGCCATGCAAAACCACGGGTTTATACTGGAACACGTGGTCTGAATTTTGACAGTTGAGCCACCTGTTTTCATTATTTCTTTATTTTGATTATTAACTCCATAAGACGAATGTTATAAAAACTTTTAAATTTTAATTAAAGATTAAAAAGAAATAAGATTTTTCCTGGCATAGAGCCCTGTATTTATATTATTTTATTCCTAAATTGAGTTATATACAAAATTTGAAGAAAATCGTTCGAGTCGTTTTTGAGATCCGTGTGCATACATACATATATACATACATATCTTACTTGTATTTGAGTATAGGATTTGTTTGTTGGGAAATGAAATCACCAATTAATATTAGAATAACAATAATACCATTTTGTGTTAATTTCATGCCTTTCGATTGCAGGCCTACATGCATTTTTCATGCTATCTTTTTTTTATTTGTTCTTAGGAATCTATAGAGCAATTTAGTTAATCAGTATGGGGTTGTTCATGTTTATTGGGAAATCTTTTGAATTGAAGGCGTAATATACGATAATTAGATCATCCCTGTCATTGTGAAATTTTGAATCCAGCATGGTTATTTGCTGTACTTGTGCTAGTGTATTTATAACTTTATTTTTTAAGAGTATTAAACTGGTAATGATGCAGAGGGATTTTAAATATATTCCTAACGATTTCACTTTTACAACACCTGTCTGTGCCTTCTCAGTGGATTATCAATTGAAATAAAATTTATCGATAAATTAAAGCCCCCCCCCTCACTCATCCTAATTGTTCAATTCTTCAACTAATTATGCTACACATTCGTTGGGAAAGACAGCGAATATAAGAAATATAAGAAAGGTACCTGATTTTAATTGAGATTATATTTAATCGATTGTATTTGAATTTAATCTCGTCGGGAACAGTTTATACACACTGGCTCTGAAACTACTTATGTTATCCCTTATGGACAAACCGATAACAAGGCAGATGATTGTAAAATAACATGTTATTTATTTAATTGATATAGTTTAATAAGTAGAAAATTGAATTCAGCACTAATAACGAGCATATACGTACTGGGAGATGTGAGCGAAGAGATCAAGCCATCCCGCTTTCGTAGGAGAGACGCAATATAAATAAATCTTCAGACAAGTGAACGGTACGAACATAAGCTCAACCTGGCATCAACCCTAGAAATTTTAATCTATTTATACTTAAATTTCCGTTGCAAAACACGTGTTACAGATAGTTACAAAATAAATTTTAAATTAATAAAAAATTTGGTTTCTCTTCCCAACAAAATATTTGTAAATACATCGAATTAATACATACTTTTCTAATTCATATTGTAAATGAAAAAAAATATGAAGTCTCTAAAATAAGAGAGTTTATGGTTTGTAAACTTTCTGTGATTGTGTGGTTTTAAAACAATATCCATGAAGAAAACCAAAATGGTTTCGATGGTATGAAGTTTTTTCTAAAAAAGAAAATATGCTAATGTAGCAAATATTTTATAGGAAATTGATCGAGATCTTAAAATACTTAATATGCATCAATGACAAACAATGTATTTTAGTCAAATGATAAATAATTTGGTTTTATTTAATTAATTAGTATACGGGTTTATTAATTAAAATTTTACAATGATAATAATCAATTTGGTATTACAGAGCGATTTGTATAAAGAAAGCCGCCCTTTTGGAGAAAACATTACAAATGCCACGAGTTGGTCCCAAGAACAACATGCTCGATCACGTATCCAATATTCTGAGACGGATCCCTGTTTGGGAACATCAGTTTATCTCTTGACTGGAGGGACGCCTCTTTGAATACAAGTATTTTATTTCGAGCCCATTTAACATTGTCGCTTTCTTGTGTAAGAGTACTGTTCGTTTTGTATTGGACAGTAATACAGGTTGTAGCCTTAAATCACGAATTAATACAGCGACATTACCTAGGCTCCTCTGAGGAGGGATATGAACGAATGACGAGTGAATGGTGTCAGGACCGATGAGTTGTAATGTTACTATTCCTTGTAATTGTGGTATGATGCGATGTAGTGTCTTTAGCAGTTGTTTTGCTGTGTCAGGATCATCAATCAATCATATCAAATAAATAATTCTTTTCAGTAAGCCCTACTAAAAGCTATATATTAACATGCAGGCGGACTCTACAGCTTACTTTACAGTCATTTATTTGGCTTGCATACATGCATTTGAGCAGAAATTCATATTGTTACATGTAATACTTAATGACCACGCTTGCTATAAAATGATATGAGAGAATTCACGTTTGCAGTTGATTCAGCAACAGATTCTAGGCTGATCAAATTAAATTATGATTTTGAAATGTAAATAACCCTCCCCACCTGGGATCTAAGAAATTTGTGCATTGCTGTTAATAGAAGTTAGTAACTTAAAAAAAAAAAATACAGATTCTGCCTCACGTAGTGATCAGGTCAAGTATAGTATATTAAAAAACCTTCCCAAAGACCATTCAATCTCCTGCAAATTTACAGTGAGATATGTCATTGCAAAATTAACAATTGTGATAATAGAAACATATATAAAAATAATAGTTCTGCTGAAAGTAGAAAAAGATAAACATACCACCAACCAATATCAATGAAATAATTTTCTAAGAAACGTTATGTACTACAGGAAAGAATCATATCCCATCCATTCAATATAAGTTCAGAAATAAAAGAGGGTGTGCAGATTACCTTCGCGATTTTAGACATCTAAACTGCACAAGCCTCTTAAGGCTGCGGTCTACCCCAACCAAAACAAAAACAACAACAATGCCGAATATGCCGGCCTCGCGGCCGTAGCGCTAGGCGAGTTTGATGGCTGCAGAGGTTTACGGGGATCGTGTTTCAGAATTAACCAATTAAGATAGAGATTGGCTCTTAACTTTTTCTAAAAGTACAAAAAAGGATCTTGTCGGCTATCTTTTTAGAATTTTCAAATAAAATTTCTAATTTCAGTTATAATTGTGTAAAATTATCTGTTTTTGAGTTTTATAGATGCAGAGGTTTACGGGGATCGTGTTTTAAAAATAACCAATTAAGATAGAGATTGGCTCTTAACTTTTTCTAAAAGTAGAAAAAAGGATCTAGTCGGCTATCTTTTTAGAATTTTAAAATAAAATTTCTAATTTCAGCTATACCGGTCTAAAATCATCTGTTTTTCTCGATTTTTAACTGAAGTTTTCTATTGGTTTTAATGAACTAATTACAAAATTGTAACAGACGAAAACTACTACCGTTATTCTTCTTTAATATGACACCTTATTTATAGTTCTAGGCTTCATTTGGCAGAAGATAACACGATTCTAAAAAACCCTTGCATTTGGGTGCGCGCCAGGGGTAGACCGCAGCCTTAAATGAAACAGTCCTAGCTGTCTCATGCGCTTATGACAGTTTCAATCCTCCTTCCCTTTTTAGAAATATTTTGTGCATAAAATACCAGAACCATCCTTACGCATTGAAAAAAAACAAACAAAAAATGGCGAGAGGATAGAATATTAAATCTAACTACTCAGCAAAACCACATAAAGAGTTATATATCGAGGAAGCCCCACTTTTTTAATTTATTTGTCAGAGATAAATAAATGCCTCCTTCTAGGGGTGTACCCACTTATGCTGATGATGTTTCAATATTTTAATCATGCCAAAGAATAGACCAAGCAATTAGTAATATGCAGACGATCCTCGCATATAAAGGACCCTTGTTTAGTGCCAATCTCTTCGATGTTATTATTGAGAAGTGTAAATCTATAACTATTGCAGAGAGAAAAAAGGTTTTTAACAATATTTGCCTGATAGTAGAAGAACATACACAACCGATTGAACCCAATACAAGACTACTAGGAGTGACATAAAAAAATAATAAATTTAATGAACCAAGTTAACACAGTTAAAATAATTAAAAGAGAAATATACCTACTCAATGAAACAACTATAATACAATAGTAAACCAATAATAAGATTTAATGATAATATAATAAGATTTAGTGATGTAATAATTTATATGTCTGTGGAAAGAATAGAACTATTTCACAGTTGCAGCTTAAGGCGCACAAAAGATAGTTTCGATCGAAACTGCATGGACGACATGCGCATTCTTGTTTGGACAGTGATCAGAACAAAGACTATACTGTTTAGAAAATACAAGCTATTAATATAAGCTCAAATTAATATAAGCCATATTAATATAGCTTATATTAATATAAGCCATATAAGCTCCCAAATCAGCTTTTATAGTAGAAATATAAAATAGAGATTAAAAATGCGTTTAGAATTGTTGCACAAACCAACGAATATAATAAATATAAGATTGATGCACAAAGCTCTTCCAGATATAACTAACCCAAATCATCACACGTGCCTTTTCCAAATGCTAAAAAATATTAAACCTATCTGGAAACACAAAAATAATCCTATTCCTTTAAAAGCTCAATCATCAATCGGCCAGATACAAATTCGCCAGTGGTTGGAGGGTCGACGAAAATATACAAATTCGCCAGGTCCCAAACAGATACAAAATCGGGGCCGTCAAAACATACAAACTCGCCAGTTCTAGGAACGCTCCTCAGGGAACCCAGGAATGTGGCCGGTCGGGCTCTTTCCCTGCAGTTGGACGAGTTGGGTGTTGTTTTCGGCTTGACCGAGTTATAGATGAAGCGTCTTGAGACAAAACTACCTAACGGATCGTTGCAATTTTTGTGTCAATACTGATTACCCATGGCCCTCTGAATCTATTGATTCTCGTGAAATATTTAGAACACTCCCTTCGCTCGTGCTCTAACTTACATCTCACTTGTGGCTTAAACTCTTTCATTATACAATCATTACATAAACTACTATTAAATTCATTTACTCGTTGGTGATGCTTGAGTAACAATAGCTTACAACATTCCCATGGCAACACCTACTTTACGCACTCCACGTCATTTAAACATAACATCATATAATTAATTACAATTATGAACTAGATTAAAAATTTTCTTAAAATTATTTTGTCCAAGATTATTGTTTGTGGAAGCGATGATTTCCGTTCGATCTGCTGAAATATCGTTGATACTTCTTAAGGTGACGTTTGCTTGGCCGATGTACTATCAGCAGTAAAATTTACTCAGTAAGTTTACTTATTTCCGTTTTATAGCCCAGGATATTGAAAAAGTAAGAAAATATCAAAAGTTTGTAATAAACGTGAGCAATAAATTGACTGAAGAATGTATTTTCATTCCATCAAAACCCAAATTGTCAGTTGCGATCTAAATTTCACTTCGTGCACTTATAATTGAGGCGATGGGATGTTTTAATGAATAGTGGAAGGAAGAGTTGCAAGGTATTTGAATTATTACTGAGGCAATGATATATACAGGATGTTCGGAAAAAAGGTTCAAGATTTTTTTACGCCAGTAAGTAATTTTGCACAAATTGCTAGTATGCATTTTTATGAAAAATACTGATAAAAGGCAGCGAAAACTTGTCAACAAATATAGTATTATTTATAATAGAAATATTTAATAGAAACTTCAATATTTGTTTAACTCGCTTTTAGTTAAAGATTAATACCTCTAGTTCTAATAAGACACAAAGTTACCGTAATTCTGGTCTTAAAGCAACTAGTACATCAGATTCTTCAATTTGAGTTATTGACTATTGAAATGGGCGTACATCATTTGCGCAGAATGCGGAGAGCCAGGTAGAAGGGATGAGTGTTTTGCGCATTGAGCTCCAACCACTGGCGAATTTGTATCCAGCCCATCAATCAAGTGTTTAAGAGAAAAAAATCCTTATTAGTGAACCTAATAGTAAACCTGAATTTAAAATAATTACGGTACAGATCAGTGACACAGTTGATTACGATATCGTGGAAATAACCCATTCTGTCACATATCAACAGAAATAAATGAAATAATCTATCCTATACTCTTATACGAGCAATGTTTGCTTGTTTGCTTGCTTGCTTGCTTGCACAATTATCTCAAAAACGGCTCCGACGATTTCCTTCAAATTTTGGAATATGGGGGTTTTGGCCACCAGAAATCGATTGGAGCTGGTCCCATAGCTGGGAAAAATCCGGTTTTCGCGCTAGAGCCCTTCAAAGATCCCATGTTATCCTTATGGAAATTTTTTAACTGAACAAAAATCAGCTGATAACTGTAGATAAAATAAACCAATGTGTTACATCTTTAACCTGTGGTTTTAGGAAAATCATACCAATGTGCAGCAAACCTTCTGCCTGGCGAGTGAGCGGAGCGAACGAGCTTTGTGTGAGAAACGAAAGTAATAATTTTACCGAGCTTAAGCTCGGTCCCCCTGGTACTACTTATTTAATACGCTAAGGGCTTTTTTTGTCTTGAGAACTCCTCCTACAATTTTCAACCGATTTTTAAGTTTTTGGTGTCGTTGGATAGGGCTTGGTCTGTAGTTGTTTCCGCCAAAAAATTATGAGAATCGGACTTAAAATAAAGGCGCTATTCTCGATTGAAATTTCCCATTTAAATAACATTGGGATTGAATAAAGCATTTTAAACATCTGTTAATAATCAGCTGTAAATACGTGTAGTTTTAGTGATTAAAGATATTTACAATATTGGATTGGTCGGATGTCATTTATTTACAGCTAAAAGTAACATTTATACTGTATTAAAATAAATTGCTCGATTTCGAGCAACACGTATACTAGTTCTCAATAATGAAATAGATCCTCGACTACGACATTTCATCCTTTGTCAAATTTCATGACAAGACATGATTAAAATTTTCATGGACGTATCCATAGCAGCTAAGCGGACTGGAGCTGCCTTTCTTATTCCTAAATTAAAAACAGAAAACAAAATCAGACGTTAGGAAATTGTTTCATTACGATTCATGTTTTAGTTTCATTATGTGCCTAGCCCCAAAAAGTGTTTTTGTCATATGTGAGTGATAACGATGATTAAGTCAAGGGGACATGTGGTTACGTTTTCGATGGGTGACCGCCTAAAAACTATAATTTTTTGACATGTTTAATACAGTGATTTACAAATTTAAGTTGGTATTGGATAAAGTAGTGTATGCAACGATTTTATTCACCCGTTAAGCCATTAGTGAGATATTTATATCACTCTCTACGTTAGTGTTCTAACTTACATCTCACTCGTGGCCTTAAGGCCTAAATAATACACTACAATAGTTCCATAAACTACGAATTTGCAATAGAGTGTTTGAGGATAACATAAGTCTAGAAATAATAGAGAATTGTTTGGACTTCGAAAATAATATTACTTTCAGTGGATCTTAAGTCATGTAGGATTAAGTCGCTATGAAGGATAGACAAACAAGCAAAATACGCATTGGAAAACAGTATAGGTACATTCATCAAAGACATAATATTGTTAACGAGAACCAGACCTTAAAGCACTCCAAAAGATAAAATTGCTAGAAAGTAGATCCATCTCTCTAAGACAATTGATTCTAGAGCTCACATTACCAAAAGCTAGGGGGTACCTTAAAAAAGTCTAACCTATCATCCTAGCAACAACCCCTTGGTTCATGGACAGCGAATTGCATAGTCGGAAAGTATTAATACCATTAGACTAAGAATAGGTCTGGTACTGGTCGAATGCACCTCATATTCATTAGAAACCCTAAAACATGTCATTATTGAATGGCCTCATTATCAATGGCCAACGTTGAAGAATGAAATGTTATGTAAAATCAATACACAACCGGACATACTGAACAATGATTTGTCAGGAAAAACCCGAACTGCCTAGTTTAGACTCGGAAATTTATAGTCAAATTATATTATGCGAGTAAAACCTTAAAGCCTTCCAAAAGAGGAAATTTTTGCAAGTAGAACCAGCTTTTCAGGACGAACAATGACCAAAAGCTAGAGGGTATTAAATAGAACAAGTCAGTCCAGCAATCCCTGGGTTATTGGATGAAAATTGCATAGTTGGGAAATAATTTGCATGATTACTCTAAGAATAGCTCAGACACTAAGTACACCTTGAATTCATTATATAACATGAAACATGTCGTTTTTGAACGGCTACATTATGATGCAATAATTAAATGTTTTGTAAAATCAACACAAAACTTGCCATAGGCCTACTGAACAACGATTAAAAATCCTAATGATAAGCACTAGTTTAGACACGGAAATTTATAGTGAAATGTAGTGATTAATAAAAAAATTATTAGAAGTTTGTGATACCATTTTAAATTGTCAATAATATACATATAATCCAAGTGGAACATAATATAGATATAAAATATGTATAAAATTATCTTTTGTGACATGATTGACGAAATGGAGTGGCTTGTTTAGTGAACTGTGAGTGCTATTAGACTGCTTGGTTTTTGTACCATATCAGGTCTGTTAGATAAATAAAAATAATACTTACCAAAAGTAATAAACCCTACAAAATGAACAAGTGACGTATTGATTACATTTGGAAAATTAGCGGTTCTCAACACCTTTATTGTCCCACAAGGAAATAAATGTTTGATTAAAAGTCCGATGGAAGCTGCCAATTAAAGTAACTAATAAAACATGTATAATTAGTGACAAAATGTCACATTCTGCCCAGTTGACCTCTGGCATCGTGACGTCATATTCCTCAAAGGCAATTGAACTGGGTAGAATGTAACATTTTGCAAAACCTTATATAAATAGGTATTTCTCATAATTTTTATTTCTGTAAATACTCTAAAGAGTTTGGTTGAAGAGGGAATTTCTACATTTTATAAGCTTGCTGGGGTATTTGAACTAAGCCAGATTTAATTAAAACCAAATACAAATGGTGGAAGATTTAATAATGAAATGTAAACTTTAGAAACAATATCAGCAGATGAACTTGTTTGCATATGAATGATCGAAGACTTACAATAGTTATTCCTTGCTTTATCAACATTTTTCGACATTTGGTTTTAGCAATTTTAATTTTAAATAAAATTTTAATAAATGTTATTTATTACAAAACAATTAAAACCATTGTAAACTAATTGTGAATATAATTTATTTGTGAAACTAATTTATTTATGAATCTATTTTATGACCTGTGATGAAATATAGCTTTATTTTCCATATGATTTTCAGCTGGAGCACTTATTGTGGCAATTAAATTGTCGTTAGTTTGTGCAATAAAATTAACCTATAAACACGATAGCTTATGAATATCGTTTTAATTTTTATATAAGCAATTGAATTTGCCAGGTTGACGGATCGTCGTCTAGGTCGTCGTTTGACAGGTATAGTTCTTTGTTCAACTTGAGCCATTATAACTTGAATAAATTTTTTTTTAAATAGCGAGTATCGTGATGAGTGGGACATACAAGTAGTTCTATGTGTTTTTGAATATACATTGTTTGTTACTTATGTGTTTATGTAAAAAGCGGCTGTATTAGTACATCAGTACATTAGTACTGTATCGTCGGAGCCGCTGTCATCTTCCACAATAGGAGAGAGAAACTAATGCCTTGACAGGGACACTCCAACAACATTAGGCCCAACCATTAAGGGACTGCTCTAAGAGTAATATTTTCCCCACGATGATGAATTTAATTTCTGATATATCGTACCTATTTTTAAAATTATTTTTGGAGAAAATGTGGGTAAGAGACAGAAAGGCAGTAGTATTACAATAATAATGACGAGTCGTTGCCCGTCGATACTTGACGGATACAGCTCCAGTAATGGTGAGTGGCGCGCTAGGCAGATTGTGTGAACTATGTATAAAATGCACTTTTTAAATTGCTATTTCCTTTCAATTAATCAGCTGCTTTACATTAAATAACTTAAACAATTTAACAATCAAAACTTATTTATTGTTTTATCAACCAACTGTAAAATTGAGTAGTTTAGTATAACACTGTATCATTAAAAGAATAATACATTAAAGTTATATACGTTTTTAGGTACTGGCCATAATAAACCAAACTCTTCTTAAACTTTTTGCTCTTCTTCTGCATTTAGACATATACCTTGTGTTTTACAATCAGCTGATACAAAGGTTGTAAAATAAATTCATTGCAAGGGTTTGGAAATTTCGATTTTTGTAATATAAGGAAGTTAGATAACGTTAAAGTAAATGAAACCAGCAAATATAGAAACATTTAACTTTTATTTGGTACAAATTGCATGTAAGTCAGTCCAGTGGAAGTCCAAGACGAACTTGACTTCTTTCCCACATGTTAAATCTCCATAATTTTTGTACCCATTTAACCTAAATGTTTTCGAAATACAAATAAAACCTGCTAATATAGGACAAAAATGTTTGTGTTTGTACAACTCCCATTTAAATCGGCCCAGTAGAAGTCTCAGACGATCTGTCCAAAGATGTTTTTTACCTTACTGTTTTTAATATATAGATATTAATAAAACAATTTTATTGATATAAATATAACAACAATAACTGACCACCTTATAACTGAATCTATGTTAGATTTTATCCAAAGTAGGGGGACACAAAGTTGCGTTATTAAGAATTGTTCACGTGTTGATGCGGAGGTTGCTGAGGTCCCGGAGACCGAGGACCTAGATGTCGCTTGTCTTTGACACTTTTGTGCAGCAGCTGCAAGACGTGATTCGTAAAACAACTTATAATAAATATTTCTCATCAAAACATTCTAAATAAACCCTGGATCACTGCCACACTTGTAAATTCGATTCGAGTTAAAGATAAAATGAGTGCCTAGAACCCGTTACTAAAATTATAGATACACATTAAACTTTGCAATCAAAAGAGCTAAAAAAAACTACTATCAGAATAAATTATAAAAAAAACTTATTTCACCACATACTTACTCCAAAATGTAATTACGTATTGTATGTTGGGGTATACCCTAGTCTAAGTGCAAACCTGTATATTAAATAGTTGAAAATTCCTTAAAGGACCGATATTGGCCATAATAATAAGTATTGGAGAAATTTAGTTTACAGTTGCTCATATTCCATTGGCTAAAGCGTATAATTTTAAATACTCAATATTTTATTGTTATTATTTTTTTTAAATTTGACTCTTTTATTTCACTGATGTTTTTTTTTTTTTTTTTTTGAGGGAGAGGCGGAAAAATCCATTACGCACACAGGTGGCCAGCCTGTAGTGTGGGGCTCCCCTAAAAAACGGGTTTACCCACTAAAAAACCTCCTCTACTCTTTAGGAATCTAACCTGGAATTGTTTATCACATTACGTCAGGCTAGGCCTAAATTTGGCTTACGCCCGTGGGGCTCGCTCCTTATCCAGCCGCTCGATCAAGGGATCTGGGCCACTTCGCGGTCCAGATCGGTTTTCTTTTCCAGGAGGATGCCCCGGACGAACTGTGACAAACAATCCCAGTTGCCCTCATCCTCCATAACCTTTTGGCAGACCGAGTCCACCGAAAATGCACCAAAGATTTGTGTGGCCTCCAGGCGGGGCCCTTCCCAACGGGGACAGCGGAAGAATGTGTGTTCCGCATCGTCGGGAACACCCGGGCAATAAATGCAGTCCGGTGAACCGGTCTTTCCCATCCGGTTCAGGTACGACCGAAAATAGCCGTGACCTGTCAAAAATTGGGTCAGGTAGTAGTCCACCTCCCCATGCCGCCGTTCCACCCAAAGGTTGGTTGGACCTGCTTGATAAGTCGCGTAGTCCATCGTCCTCGGGTGTCGTGCTCCCAGCTGTGTTGCCAATGCTGGAAGGTTCGGGAGCGCTCTTTTGTTCTTGCCGTGTCCTTGCCGATCTCGCCTTGTCTCTGATAAATCGCTTTCCTCTCCCCTGCCAAGAGCTTGACAGGGATGACTCCGGCGACCACCAGGACGGCAGGCTCGGACACTGTCCGGTAGGCGGAACACACCCTGAGCGCAGCTTGACGCTGAACCCGGGCGAGTCGCAACCTGTAGCACTCCTTATCTAGAGCGCCTGCCCACACCTCTGCCCCGTAAAGGAGCACGGACTGGACCGCGGACATCAACAGACGTCTTCTGCTGGATCGGGGACCCCCGACATTGGCCATCAGCCTACTAAGGTAAGTGACTACCTTAGCGGCCTTGTCCGCCGTACGGAAGATCTGATCCCTCCAGCTTAACTTGGTGTCCACCATAACCCCAAGGTATTTGGCGGCACGAGTTGATGTGACCACCTCCCTTCCCACTCGGAGTGGGACGACGGTGTCGATCCTCTTTTTCGTGAGGATCACAATCTCCGTCTTACTGAGAGCAAGCGAGAGACCGTGATCTGACATCCAGGTGTTGACCACACGCATGACTCGGTTCAACTTTAGTTGGGCCAGCTCAACGTTGCGTGCAGCAATGAGAGCTGCGACGTCATCGGCGTACCCAACCAAAGTGGTTTCCTCAGGCATCTCGGACCTCAGGAGGCTGTCATAGGCAACGTTCCAGAGATCCGGGCCGAGTATTGAACCTTGTGCGGCACCAGAAGTGACTTCCATCGTCCGCGTTCCGTCCCTCGTGTCATAAATCAGGCTTCGAGAGCGTAGATAATCCTCGATGAGCCGCAACAGATATGCAGGAATACGAAAGGTGTTGCGAAGCGCATCCAACATATCGACCCACCTCGCCGAGTTGAAGGCATTCTTGACATCAAGCGTAACAAGAAGCACTACTCGGCGGGAGAAATGATTGTGGCTCTCGGCTCTCTCTACAGCTCTCTGAACTTCGGTGACAGCGTCGATCGTTGACCGTCCCTTTCTGAAGCCGTACTGACGGGGGCATAAGTCCCCGGCAGCTTGCACGGCAGAAGTCAGGCGGGAACGGATCAGCTTTTCGAACAGCTTCCCAGCCGTGTCCAACATGCAGAGAGGCCTGTGGGACGACGGCAGCTCGGGATCACCTTTGCCCTTGCTGATCAGTACAAGCTTCGGGCTGTTTTCCAGGGAGCCGGAAACACCCCTTCTACCAAACAGGCATTGTACATTCTCAACAACAAGTCAGCGTTGATTGAAAATACTTTCTTTAAAGCCTCACTGGGAATCCCATCCGGGCCAGGAGCCTTGTTGCTCTTCAGGTAGAGAACGGAGGTTTCCAGCTCCTCGAAAGTGAAAAGTGGAACGTCCTCTACCCGTCCGAAGTCAACCGGCGGTCGCTGTGGATGTTCAGGAAACAACGCAGCGACGATCCTCCCCATGGTGGCGCCCTCCATGATGGAAGGTGGAGAGCGGGCGCCGAGTTTCTGTGTTACAAGTTTGTAACCCAGGCCCCACGGGTCGGAATCAACGTCGTCACGAAGTCTCCTCCAGCTATTCGCCTTGCTCCTGTTGATCGCCTGGCGGAGAGATTTTCTCGCAGCTTTATAGGCCTCCGACTTACGAACTCTGTCTGCGGGAATTCTCGCTCTAGTGGCGGCTCGTCTAGTTCTTAAACATGTTCTTCTGAGTTCCGCAAACTCTTCAGTCCACCAGTAAACGGGTTGTTTGTCGCGTCGGGGTTTCCTTCGCGGCATAGACTGGTCGCAGGCCGAGACGATAAGTTCCATCGTGGATGTTACTAGTGCCTCGGCTCCAGCCTCACCAGGATTCCCCTGCGCTCCCCGAGAGATGACTTCGGTGAACTTGACCACGTCCAGTTTGTTGGTGTTCCACCGGCGTGGCCCTTCCCGAGATGCGGAAACTCGACGATTTGCATGATAATGCAGGTCAAACACGATGTATTGGTGGTCGCTACCCGTGTAGTCCTCCACAACCCTCCAGCCAGAGATCCTCGGAAGGAGCGACTCAGACGCAAAGGTGACGTCAGGGATCGTGCCTCTCTGCCCGGGGCGCCGAAAAGTAGGTGTGTCGCCCTGGTTGAGGACGACAAGACCGGCCCTGGCGATGAAATCCAGGATGTATTTCCCCCGGGAGCTGGTAGAGGGCATTCCCCACTCGACGGCCCTGGCGTTGAAATCGCCACCAAAGACGACATGCCCGGTGGTGCCGAGAACGCACTCCTCTAGGCTATCTATCTTGTCGCGAAAGTCCTGGACGGCCTCGTTGGGTGTGAGGTAGCAACTGAAGATAGTCACGTCCCTACACCGAACCCAGACGAATCCTCGGCCGCGCCCGTGACTCCGCACCAAGACATCCTGTGTATTACGCGCCCAAAATGCAGCAGTACCGAGGCTGTCGGAGATCCAAATGTTTGGGTCTCTGTCCCGATACTGTTCGCTGATAAGGAGTGCGTCAGCACCAAGTTCTCGGGCGAGCTGATCTAGAAGGTTATCAGCTCCCCAGGATCTATGAAGATTGGCCTGGAGGATGCGAATTACCGGCCGCTGCCTTTTGCCTCTTCAAGTGCGGCTCTGAAGTCACCGCACTGACCAGACCCGGGTAAGTGACCGAGGGCACTGGAGCCTGAATCCTTGCAGAGGAAGCAGGATGGGCTCGAGGAACATTCCTTGCGTTTGTGGCCCTGGCCTCCACACTGGAAGCAGTTGGCACTCCTGTCGGGCCCGTTACAGTTTCGGGAGGAGTGGCCGAAACCGAGACAGCGGAAGCATCTCGAAACTACCACCCTCCGTTTGAGCCTGCAACTGACCCAACCGACTCTGAGGTGCTGAAGGCTAAGCAGCTTATTGGCGTGCTTTTCGCCCATCTCAGCAACAGCCATCCGGAGTTGACTTCGGTTGGGCTTAGTCAGCCATACCCTCACTCCATCAGCCGGTATCTCCAGGAGTGCCACCTGGATCGCACGGGTCACCTCCTCTTCGGTGGAGAGGGCATCAAGGTCCCGAATCTCGACCGAACACTTCGGTTCTAGGGCCTTGATTGAGCCTTTGTCCCCAAGTGCAGTCTTGAGGGAAGTGGCAAAACCAATCTTGTCACTCGACTTCCCCAGTTCGAGGAGGACATCCCCGTTCTGGGTTCGCCGAATAGACTTGATAACGGTGTCGGTCTCTTCCGGTTTGGCCTGCGATCTAATCTGACCCAGAACATCGGCAAAAGATTGCCCCCCTAAGGGCTTGATCAAGATTGCCTCCGTCCTGGGCTTCTTAGGCCTGGGTTGTTTAGGCTTTCTGACAGACTTGCCAGAGGCCTCCCCAACCGGGTTTGAGACTTGCGTCCGCTCCACCCTCGACGCACTTTTCGAAGCCACCTCCGCTTGCTTCTGCCTCCTCCTTTCTTTCTTAGACAGGCGCGTCTTCCAGCCCCCCAAAGGTGTTGAGGCAGAGTTTGCTGCCAAGGCAGGATTAGCCGCCGGAGCAGGAACCTCTGCAGGAGTAGCCGCTGGAATCACGGCAGCGCCCGGGGCGGACTCAGTAGCCTGGACAGGAGATGTCTGCGATGCCGCAGTGACAAAAACCGGTCTCGGCACCGAGTCCACCTCAACAAGCTCAGGGCTTCCCGGCGAAGAACCGCTCTGCCTCTTCTTTCGCTTTCTGGCTTGAGTCTGGGACTCAGCCAGATGAGCTTGAGGCGAAGCAGACATAACTCGGTTCACAACGTCGCGCTCCTGCTTCATTGCCTTCAGCCTGATCTTCCGGCATTCCTCGATTTCGCCAAGGAAATCCTCGAGTTTCGGAATTCCGTCCTTAATCGCCTTGTTGACGTTCTTCTGAATAAGGAGAGCCTTGGCCATCTCCTTCAAAAGATCGTTCATTTTCTCCAGGGACAGGTTTTCCTCCTCGTTGGCATCGTCCTGCTGCTGCCGAAGCATTTGTATCTCGAATGCCGGACGAAGAGGGCTCTTCCTGGGAGGAATTCCTTGCATCCCGGCTAGAGGTGTTACCGGCTCAGTCACCCCCATACCCAGCTTAACCTCATCCTTCTCCTTTCCGGTTACGGCCGACGATCCGGCGACACCAGCAGCCTTGAACGGGATCGGCGGAGGGGAGGCTTTAATTCCCCCCGTCGGCGTCCCAGTCTTCGAGGTCGGAGACCTCTGCAGTTTTGAGCTGCGCTTAAAGGCGGCCTGCTCATTCTCCTTTAATTTCGTGTTTTGGTTTTGAAAATCCATACTTTTGTTTCACCAGCGCATCGTGCGGCAAGAGGCGGCCCTTCATTGGCCGGGAGCGGGTACACCCTCGGAGGTCTACCCCCCGTAGGAGATAAGACATCCCTACCCCAGGACTCTGGGGCCCGAATCCTCCGTTTGCCCAGCACCGATACACAAAATGTGCCGGACGTGCTGGGGGTCGCACCGTGGCAATGCAGAGTCCGATCTCTGCATCCATGCCGCACTTCCTGACTAAGGTCCGAAGCGGCTGGCTTCTGACGACACACTGGAGGAGACCATCGGCAGTGCGAGGCACACATCAGTCCCTGCAACACAACAGGGACACTCCCAGGACCCCCCAGCGTGCGCCGGTCGAAAGAAGGTGGAAAGACACCCTTGATTCGGGGTCGAAAACAAGAAGGTGAGCAAGGTTAGCTCAGGAAAGAATAAAGACGGTGAGCTAAAACCTGAAAGATGAGAAGAAAGGCCTTAGCTCGGGAAGAACTGTGAGGAGGGTCTCACAGCTTGGCTCAGGTACCCCGGGGTCGCCAAGAAACACCCGTACAGTGGAAAGCCCACTGCCCCTGAGGGTATTTCACTGATGTTGGCCCAAACAGGTAGTTTAACATCAAAATGTTTGGTGTAACAGCTTCAATAGTAATATTAATGTGTAAAATTTGCTTTCCAATTAACTGCATTGCAATACCGTTGTTAGAAAAAAATATTTTAGACGTAGCTTTAAAATACGAAAACTGATTAGGAGTAACTGACGACTTAACTCCCTGTTTTAGGAGACCCATTTGGAAATGTTTGTCACTAGTTTTAAATGGTTTGATTACGGTTTAAAATATTTCACACCCGTTTCTCCCTTAGACCACTCGGGAATTCCTCGCTCAAGTTCTATTTAAAAAATTAAGTTAATCTAACAAATCTATTATCAAAAAATTAAACAAATCTACTAATGCGTAGGTGTAAAGTATATGTATGATAAAAAATGACAGATATACAGAATATATTACAAATACAAATAATAAGGGCTGCCTTTCACTAGGTAATACACACCTTTTAGAAATACTGAGACAAACGTATGTGAAAACACTACTACAATACTTAAGAAACGTGTCATTTTTATAATAAAAGGTAAGACAACTACCAAACCAAGTAAATGTAAAGTAAATTAATGTTCAAAGTGCATTGTCTAGTAGGCAGCATTATTGTATTCACCCATCAAATTACAAAAAAGCAAATTGATTCTTACTCAAATTACTTTGACAAATTTCATTCAATACGTTTAAATATAACATGCACTATAATAATGCCCAAGTATACAGTATACTACTTATTTTTCCTAACATTAGTTTTCTCTAAAATATGTAGAGAGCGTCCCTGCAGCAATTATCACCCGTATGCAGACAACAATGATGTGTCTCTTTTTCTCTCTTTGCAGTTTTGCCAACCAAACAACGATGTGACCCGCAGCGAGGCTGTCGTTTGATGTTGCATCTGAATTACAAAAGGATCCGCGTTACGTCTGTCCACCCATGATCTTAAATTTAAAGGGAAAACTCCACATGAAGCAAAAAACTTCGATTAAAACTCATTCACTTCATTCGTTTGCAATTTATTGCTTCGTGTTTTCCTGTAATATTTGAATGTTCGAATATTCCTGTATGTATTCCTATTTAAACCAATATTTGATTAGCCTATACTTACTTAGAATCATTACAACTTATTATATTGTGTTTTTACGTTATTTTATAAAAACTTTCCTTTTAAAACATTAAATTGTAAAATTACTTAAGTATCTCCTCATAATGAGTGGATTTCTGTGGGTTATGCTTAAAAACTATTGTTCGTAAATACTCGTAAGTTTTACAATTTTAAATGGGTGACAGTTGACCGTACTGATAGTGCGTTAAGTCGGGTTTGGGGTCAGTGGGACACTCATAATGTTGAATTCATGTGTATCATTTTTAATTTGTATTATTAATTTTTTTGCATAATATATATATATATATATATATATATATATATATATATATATATATATATATATAACGTAATCAGATATCAATGAAACAATTTAGGTGCAGTATAAAGTTACAACACTAATTTGGGATTAAGTGCAAGTTCAACTTATGATACAAAGAAGTAGAAAAAATGAGTAAGAAAATATTTTTAACTTTTACTGTAAAGTGCAGATAAAAGTTTGCTTTCAATTATAGCTTAGTAATGAATAATTTCAACAATTGAAAACGTTAAAAATAAGTACTTAAATATGGCATAAGCCTAGTATTAAAACTGAAATTCATAAAATTAGTTCACTTAATAACTTTGTAAATAAAATTATTGTTAACTGTGGTTTTGCAATATTAATCAGACTACTAATTAAACAAATAAAAGAATCTTTGATTTCGACTAATGATTTAAATTTGGTACTAACGATCCATAAAAATTATTGGAATCTCAGTGAATAATGAGTTTGTTATGTTATTGCCTTATCATGTATTGAAAAAACTGTAAACTAATTCATTTGTTATGATTTGTGCATTTTATTTTCTAATAAGTCCTTTATCACTAAATGTCAAGATTAAATTGAATTAGATTATTTACTTTTCATTTATAGAATAACATGGAATACGTGTATAAATCTAAAACTATTTAAATGAGTTTTGCAAAGAAATAGTTCTTTAGGAGAATCGTAAAATATATCTCCAGAAATCTTAAAAGTAAACTATATTTTTTGTTTAAACATTTTCATGAACTCTTTTATTATCATACTATTAAATATTCATAAGTTCTAACCTGTTGTTATTTTCATTTGTGGTTGTTTTTTTTGTATTAAAAATGATTGGAATATATTATTATGTTAGTAAACATTATTTAAAGCTGACTTTTAAAATTAAATGCTTAAAGTTTGCGCTATTTAGTAATTAGCATTTTAAAGAATCCCGTAAAAAAAAGTTTGATGATCATACCTTAACAATTTTATAACAATTCTTTTTTGTTATTAAAAAAACCACACTGTTATTATTTTTGTTTAAAAAGAAAACTGTTAAAGATGTTTTTCCCAACACCACCCAATGGAAGTTGAATTCCTTTGCAACTTCAGAAATTCCAGCTAAGGATCGAGGTAAAACTTGTTTTAAACTTCAAGAAGCAATTTTTTAATACTGTATTTAAATAGGGTATGTTTGCATTCAATTATGAAGAATATATATATTTTACTGAATACTAAAAAGTTTATAAAGATTTTTTGTCTTTGTTTTAAAGAGTTTAAGACGTATTAAATAAGGATTAAATAGGTACTAGTGTACTTGGATTGACTCAGTATAAATGAAATATGTAGGGGACTCGTACTCACCAAATTTCCAATCATAATCGTTTTAGGAGAGTTTCAACCTGATGAGCTAAAATATAATTTTAATCAAGATTTACAACTAAAAAGAAATATATACATCAACTTAATTTACTTATCAAAAGGTTAACATTGGACAGTTACTAACAGCTTTCCTTCCCTCCGCAAACACAGAAAATCACACCAGTTCCATGTTATTTCTATGTGTCTGGGCTGCATTCATCACTCGCAAGCCGACTACAACATTCGCTTTGAAGGGGTTTCATCTGAGCAACAATTAATTGTGACCTACCCGACGACAGCAGCTTTGATGTTAGATTGAAAAAAAGTTATGTCATGCATTCTTCACTTTATTGTAAAATAACGTTTACCTCATGTAATTTCAACGTCACTTTTTTTTATATCTTTTGGCAATATCCTCATCAGCTTTTAGGTAAAGTTAAAAGTAGGAACCGTTGGTTATTGGTACCACGAAATATTTTTAGGTCATATAATGGAAGTAACAAGCTTAACACGTACGAGTATGTTTCTTGAACAACTACATAATTGTTGTGTGAATTGATTATATTCTGTGATTTCGTTTATCGTATAATTGTCAACCAATATGGAATAAACGCTTGGATATCGTATGCTTCTTACAGTCTATGTTTGTTGCTGTGGGGATTCGCTGTGAGACAACATTTACAATTCTGAATAGTATTACAAGACCTACGTCATAGATTACTCTTCCAAAATCTTAAAGCCGTTTGAAAGGTTATATCTGCGTATTCTATTACAATAGTTCATACTCTTTTTTTCTTTTCAATTCCGAATTAATTTAACGTGATGATTTAATTTGACTTCGGTATTATTTATGTTTTGGGCGTCTGACTTGTGGCTTGCAATTAAGTATTGCCATGCAGCTGAGACCAGTAAGAAGCAGGCGGAGACCGTCCAAAGGGCAAATAATAAAATAATAGTAAAGAAGTACACGGTATGCAAAATGTGACTAAGCCCAACGCCTATGTTAAGATGGTAAGTAAATAAAAATAAATCAGCGAGTAAAACTACTTTGTTAGTAAGCCCTACCGGTAAGCTTAATTTTGGCAAGAAAGGAAGGTTTCTAATTATTTAGCCCGGGTTTATTTTTATAAAAAATGTAACACAAAACACTGCAAGTCAAACTGTCTATCATTTGGTTGAAAATGTAACACATGTGATAAGCCTCTCTATTGGTTGTTTTAATCGCAATAAAATTTCGAAAGTTGGCCTTGTGAGAACAACACACAAGGCTTGTTAAGTGATGAAAGTGACACACTTAATGATCAACGCACTCTGTGTGACTCAACCAAATTCGGCTGTGTCAAATTTACTTAAATCAAAGTTTTACTTAAAACCACATTCAAATGAAATATCTTCAAACATCTATTTCAAACACATTTTAAATGAAAGCTTCTTGAACATCTGCATGTTTATTGTTATTATTGTATGAATTGATTCGATTCTGCTATGTATTTCACTATCTAATTGTCTGTCCCCCAAGATGGAATAGAATTTTGGATATTGCATTGGTTGTTGCTTGTCTGAACAGTTGATGTTCGGTGCTGTATATAGGAATTCGTTACGAGTCAACATTTAATGCAGATTAGCATTACAAGACCTACGTCATAGGTTGCTCTACGAATCTCCTTCAGTCAATATTTCATAATTAATTCAAATCACCCTTTATCTGCATATTCAGTAATTTATTTTGCATTATCTTGATAATTTTTCCTTTCTTTGGATATACCACTTAATTAAACGTAATAATTGAATTTGAATTCAGTATGATTCAAAGCTTAGGACCTTGAAATAATTATCAAAATAAATAACTTTTGTGAAGTTCAAACTACAGTTAGCATTTGCTTTAGTATAAAAAATCACACTTTAAAAAAATGTATGTGTGGTATTGTTTAAAAATAATTAAAATATAAATATGATTGTGAATTACAATATGGTTGAGGTATTTGCTATGTTAAATATATAAGTAAAGAAACCTCATCGTCTGCAAAAACGACGAAGTAATCTTGTTCACGTACATTCCGTATTCAAGTGAACTCAAGTATGAAGCTTTGCATTGTAGAGAATATTAGATGCCTTCCCATCAAAATACGGCACATTCACACAATTTTCTTCTAAACAACTTCGTTAGTTTTTGTAATAATAGATACTGCAACAATAATTACTCAAATATGGCTTTATATTTGTAAATATTTGTAATATTTATTGGTGCATATTACATATTTATTTGTGAATACGAATATATTTTATTTGTGCTTTTTTAGTAAGACACACAATGTAAGAATATAACAAAATTTCGTTATTAATCAATAATAATAATAATAAATTAATTATTTCTTATTAGTATAAATTTGGAATAGTCGCTTAAACTTTTTGGAAGAAATTGTTTCGTAAAATGGATGTAGTAAGAAGTGTACTACTTCATGACATACTATGTTTTATCATAAAACTAGACTTAATGAGGTTATCGTTTGTTTTTTACACTGGGGAGGAGATTTTAAAATTGTTGTTTAAACGCAATAGGCCTAGGCATGTTGGTTTCGTTTTCTTTTTTCATCAAAACTTTGGAAATTGTTTAGTTTTTGAATCACTTTGAGTTACAACACAATAATTGTCATTTGGGAAATCTTTTAATCTCATGGCCAGTTTTATAAAAAGCTAAGGACTGGCATACAAAAACTAAATAATTACTAAAGTTTTAAACATGTTAAGAGCCATTGATGTAATACAAAATATAGATCGGAACATAATATATTCTTGACATACATTCCATTGCATCCACTTTACATATGTTGTAAGTGAAAAATTTGATCGAGACAGAGACAAACAACATGCGAGGAATGTGAAATGCCACCTTGTCTCGAAGCGGGCGCTCTCTCCGCTGAAGCCGACAGTCTATCTCATGACAACATTTTGTTGTGATGGATTTGATCCTACATTATTAATATTACCATGGAGTTGTTGCCGATGCATGGACCTTTTTGCTAAACATTCATACAACATTCTTACTACTAACATTCATATAAAATGTAAATGTTATATAACCATACAACAAATAATGTAACTGAATTTAAAGACTAGAAGGCCTAAAATATTGTATTTATTACATTCTGAAATAATTACAGTCGAAATAAAATAACCGTAAACATGTTTGAGTTGACTTTCTCAGCGAACGTAGGAAAACCCCCAAGCATTAATTAGAACAACAAAATTCTCAGCTCCCCTCTCTCACTCTAACCTCTCTGGTCTCTCCTGAAGTGGCTCAAGTTTATTGTTCAAGATTCTTTTTTTCATGGCAAACAAATCTAACGTAAATCAAAACAAGCAGAATCAAAACTGTTAAATACAACTGGATAGGGCAGTTTAATTGGCTTACTCATGTAGAGGGTGTCCCTGAACTCTCTACTGACTTTTTCAGGTATTTTTCCTGGCCTAAAGACAAGCCTAAATTTCATACTCCAAATTTACAAAACACCAGAAATTAACCCAATTTACAGACAACCCAACAGTACAGTTAACCCAACATAAATTACAGTTAACCCAACAACAGAAATTTTGCATTTTTTAATAAATAATTTTTTTTAAGAACAGCTTATTGTTATAAGTTTAAAACTTGGTATGCAGCTAGCTTTTTGAGGTGAAGGCCTAATTAAGGAAAAATTAACAATTAATTTTGTACTATTCATATTTTTAATATGGCGGCTGTTTAAAACTTTATATTAAATTTGATAACAACTGCATATTGTACACAAATTTCTGTTGTTACCCTAGGTATTTTGAAAAAAAGAAAATACATAATCTAATGGATAGTAACATAATACACAATTGACATAAATACATAATCTAAGGATATAAAATTAGATTAACCATATCGATATTCATTTAACTATAGTGGATAATAACGTTCTCATAGCACTTTATAACAATGATAAAAATGTTTGTATGATTTTGCGTGTGAAAAGCAGGCAAAAAACTGGTTGGACTACTATAGAAGCCCCCCGGGGCGGAATTTTGGACTTTGACCCTTGGGATTCCTCTGGCATATTTGCACAACTTGACTAATTTGACGGACTACAGGGCAAATCCCTAAGGCCCCACAACTGATTCAAGAACCTTCACACCACCCTAGTCCATTACAGAAAAAATTACAGTATCCATTATAGCCACTTCCGGCTATAAGCGGGTAGGTCTTAACGTGAGAACTACCGTAATAGGGTGTTCCATAAATGGAAATTCACTAAAATCTATCCACAGAAGTGATTAACAGATTTTAGTCTGGCGTATCTAATGGTCGAGAAAGTAACGACTGGCTTTCCATCAATGTTTATTGTGAAACGTTTGTTGTGTCTACCCGTAAGGAGGAAGATGTTTTAGAAATATTGTAGTGATTCCCCGGGAATTGACACTAAAACGCACTGTATAAAACCGTTATTTCTCATCGGCATCCTCAGCAAAATTTTGGAACTAATAGATTACTTTAAACTTTAAGTTCATATAAGTTTTAAACTAATCTTGATTTTGTTTCGATATTATATGAATTTTGCATATCTTACATGATGGAAGGTATCAACTTACCTTAAGAAACTATACCATTAAACCAATAAGCATTCTTTCCAGAAAGTTGGTGGTTTCGTTGACTTTGCCAACGAAAGTTGGGAGGAAACAAAGCTTTAATTGGAGCAACAAAACTCACTCTAGCCTCTTCAGAAGTAGCTTTATTCAATTGTTTAGAACTTTATTTGGCTTGGTATCAAGAATTGCAATGTATTTTTATTTATATCTTTTCCTAAAAAACTTTTAAATCTTACAACATTTAGAAGTTTGAAATCAAATTCACCCAAATACTAATTCCTTTTTTAAACCAAAACTTTTCAAATTCCTTCTTTTAATTATCTTCTAATACAGTTTTTATAATAATAAATCATAGCATTTGCGGAAGGTAGGCCTATGGATCGAGATGTTAAGTATTAACACAACATTTCACTTATTTGTATTGAAGGTAACAGTCCAATTTTGAAAAATGAAATGATTTATCTTGCACCGTCACTGGTCCATATCTTGCAGCGACATGGAAGTGAATATTACAAAGTATACGATCCCAATCTCTTTAGGTGCAAAATAATTTAAACGATTTGAGTCAAACACTATTGTTACTACTTATAATATTTTAAATAACACTATTGTTACCTATTTAAACTAGTTTTTATCAATTTTGGTGAAATTGTCTTTATTGTCTTGTAAATGCTGTAGTGTAGATGGTGGTAGGCCTATAAAGACTTCGAGGGTTAGGTTATCGCTACGGCTCGGTTTTAATCAGTTCACTGGATAATCAGCCTCCTCCGCACAAGACGTTTTTATCGATGCTGTGGTTTAGTGGTTTGGTTCATCAGAGTTGTGTGTATATGAGGGAAGTAAAGAGGTGGTTTCAGAGATTGAGGTATGTTAATTTCGAGCCTTAATCCTGGTTAAAATAGGATTTTCGCAAAAGATTAAAAATCAGGATTGAGAACTCATACTAACTTGCGTCCCGGATATATTTAATAACATAAATACAAGCAACATATGTAATTGATAAACTGCCGTATAACAATTAGGGCTCCAGAGTCACGGACTTGTCGGTCCTTGCATGGAAGTTAATCGTAGTGGGTTCGAGAATCCAAGTTGTACTGTAGGTCAAATAAAATAATCTTAGCGAGATTTAGGCTGAAACCTAGACGTGCTTCATTTATCTGGAACGTAACTAAACTCTTAAAAATTTCAAGCTTGTTAATCATTATGATTGATTCATTTATAAAAATACGATCGGAGGCGAGTGGGCTCTTAAACCGTCTCTAAGTATTATGCCATATTTTTTATTATATCTGAAGGCAGTAATGTGTAATAGATTTATAGGTTAAAGATTAATCTTAATATCATTTTGAATGTATGGTTATGATGACAGGGCGCTTTTACGAATTTCTATCAAGAACTTTTTCCTATACGTAACGTATAAAAATTTGATCCAATCAAGTTAAACATTTTGCCCTATGAGAAAAAGAGGAAATTGGTAATGTTCGCTTTAGATTATAGATATTAACTTTCATACAATTACTGTTTTCAAAGTTTGAGGGTTGAAACATTGGAGATTTAAGTATTGTTAGTTCTAATATTATAAGTTTTATGTTTAATAATTTTATTAGTTTACGGAGGAAGGCCACAAGAATTGCAATAATTCATAATTAGATAAAATAAAACTTTTCAATAATTTGTGTTAATATTTTATAAAAAATGTCTTAGGTTTTTGTAGCACTCGTACGTTAGCAGTTTTGTTATGTGACTTGAAAAATGATATTTATTTAAATAGATTTCTTTGGCTAACAATACACAATAGCTGAGGTGTCTTTAGTATTTTTTTAGTAAAGATTAAATTACATCGTGTTCTGTAAAATAATTGCTGTATATTGATTTATTAAATGTTAATTTTTGTGTTAAATACTTATAATGTTTAATACATTTCGTGTTAAACTATTATACTTTGAAATAAGCCGATATTGGTATCGAGGAACGAAGTTTTGACTAAAACAACCAGATGATGGATTAATTAAATTTCATAATTAGTCGTTATATAAAAACGGTACAACTGGTAATTTTCTGATATAATTGTTAAAACATTTGAGGAACTTAAGGTGATAATTTCATACAACAGTGCAGGAATAGATTGCATCATGAATAAACTACGTTAAAGCAACTTCATAAAATGTGACATGTAATCATATTACCCTGCCGTGGTATTGACAATGCAATTACCTAACATACGTTACATGCGTTTATACGGCGAATCTTGTATACTATCGTCACTGTTTCAACATAACATGGTTTGGTTACAGTTTATTTTAGAACAAAATTCTTTTTTTGATTAGATTAATAATAAAAGTATCTATCACAGTGCAGTTTTAAACCATAATGCTAAAAAGACAATTAATGTGTAAACTGTAACTAAATGGTTCATGGAAGTAAGAATCTATTTTTGACCGGACCCCGGAAGGTTCCCCCAAACTCGAGCCTGGTCCCCGATCGCCGTGCTGTTGACTCAACTCAAGTTCGTCCCTGATGTTGACTCGCCCTCTCATCTAGCGCTGGTCTTCGGTTTATATTAAACGGTTATTTTAGTTTACACAGAGGTGGCAGCTAAATACAAAGTTTAGGTTCTAATATTTTTTATTTTGTTTTGAGCTGGGTAAAGGTACAAAAGTTTTACATTTAATAAAAGAATATACAGAGTGTCCACCACCTTTACAAACTTTTGCAGGTTATTCAGCAAGCCAAAATAAACAAAAAAGTTCACATAAACATATGTCCTAAAATTCTTCGCTAAGCCACTGACCGCCAATTTATTTCTTAAACGTAATAATTTTTATTTACGTACCGTGTAGTTGTATTGAGTTCATATTTGGTATTAACCTTAATCACACCAATGCTCATTTTTATAACTTTTTTGTGATGTGTCTTTTCAAAATGGCGGTCATTTAAATTTATAAACTCAAATATCTAAAACAAACTATAAATTACAGAAAAATGTTACAAAAAACAAAAAGTTGACAAATGAAATTATAAAAAAATAATAATATAATAATAATGCCAAAATCGTAAATATCTGATAGCAAACAACAGAGTTTAGTTAATTTTTCTAATAACCTAAATTTGCATTAGTTATAATGCAAAATCAATGGTATTCTACAGAAAAACGCAATAACTTTGTTATTTGATGTAATTTGTTTACAAAATTGGTATTTGATTAGATAATTTAATTTGCCAACTTTTTGGCTTTGGTTGGTTTTGATAAAATGTACCGTTTTAAGATGTTTGAGATTAAAAACTTAAAATTGTTACCATTTTGAAAACATAATTTAGAAAAAATAATTTTGTCATGAACATAAGCATTGGTGTGATAAAGGTACATGCCAAATAAGAACTTTATACAACTACCGGTAAAAGAAATAAAAGTTCTTTAGTATAAAAATTTATATATAATATATAATTCATATTATATATATATTATAACATATGTCCTAAAATGCAGCTGACCGTCATTTTAGGACATATGTTTATATGAACTTTTTTAGTAACATGGAAAAGTATGTAACGGTTGATGTTGGTTAGAATGTATATTTAACGCCTGCATTAAAGAAAAGTACTATAACACGGTGCCGAAGTAAGTACCGAACTAAGGTAGTAGGCACACGTTTCATGAAATAAATGTTATAATTTCCTATAACAAATTAAATCTATAACGTAGAACAAATAATATTTCCCAATTAGTAGAATACGTATAAAATGAATTTCATTGTAATTATGAATTAATAATTGGACAATGGGGATTTATTTTTTAGTTTTGTGCTGGTTTATTTTTGTGAAACCCGGTGACTGATGGTCGGCGATTACAAGATCAGCTTGCAACGTTCATCTCATCATCATAGGGGGATATAGTTCCTTTATTAGGAAATAATTCCAGAGTCATCTAATGAAAGGTTGTAAAAAAGTCAGTTGTGATTGCTAATATGATTGATCTCGGTTGCCACATTACCAAAGCATAATATTTAAAAAATGAAATGGTAAGTAGATAATCATTCTTTATGATAGTCATTTTAGCACATCCTAATTTCCAACACATTTACCGGATGTATTTGAGGGTTGAAATTTATTATGATGAATCTGAGGTTTGATTGCAATTACGGTTGTCGCCACTTCTAACCTAACCTAAATACAAAGTCACGTGGTCATGTACAAAGGAAGAGTGAGTCAAAATATCCATGGCAAGGCTCATTATAGTACAGGTAAATATGGAGATTACCTTGGGCCTGGATGATTAATTGTCATGGAGCATCACAACGGAACACGTGGCTTACAGGCCAAGTAAAGCCACGAAAGTAAACAAGCAGACGTTTAAAAGTTTTAAAAATAAACTGAAGAACCAGTTAAAGTATGAATGGATATTATTAGAACATATTGTTTGAATGGTTGGATAATTCGCACTATAAATTATTTAAGTATCATAAGAGTCATAGTTTTGTTTTTCGTTCAATAATATAAACTAATATAACAGAGACATAGCATCTCTCCATCTCATATGTCGAGTACTTATGTTTCTTTTTAACGAAAAAACAATTAATTATTTGTTTTTATTTGTGTTTTTGAACGTCAGTAGAGTTTTTACAACGTTTTGGTAGGGAAAAGTCCAAAACTAATTGCTCTGACAATGTTCATCATATGGTATTTTATAGATAAATAAGATATATATATATATATATATATATATATATATATATATATATATATATATATATACAGGTCGGATTTTTTTTATTTGGAAAAAGTCTTAAGAATATCAAGAAATCCGTTTGTATGTAAGTCGAAATACATCAAATACATATTTGATACGTCGTGGGACCTTTTAAGGATTATGTATTCGATGAGTACAAATCAAAAACTCTTGGTATATCTGCCTATTTATTATAATTTTATATAACGCCCATAGGGGGGAATGATTAAGGCTACCCATTTGTTATAAAGTATCACGAATGTCTACTTCCTTAAATAAATACCTTCATCAATCCAATACGTTGAGATGTATTGAATTTAATAACTTACTGTTTTTTTTGGTATAAATAACAAGATATAAATCAATATTGAATAAAATAGAAAGGGTTTATGATAGAGTTTTATCAACATATATGTTTTAGGACGGTAGAACTATCTAGATACGCAGACCTGCTTATATATGCGAATCTCATTACCTTGGTTAAACATCTGAAACATTCATGAATCTGAATTGCCTGTACAATTTGTTTAATTTGTAAACCTATAATATTTTATCAATTTTTACAAAGACCTGTTTACATATGCACACTTAACTATTTATAAAAAAATGAAATTAAAAATTTAGAATTATAAAGTTTTCTATAAATCTAACATATATTATCGTGTTATTGAAGTTCTTCTATCAACCTTACTGGAATGATTGCAGTTGAACTATCGGCAGTTATTGAAAAACGGTTTATTGAGGAGTATTTTCCTTTAATGTACCTTTTTTAATAAACTGTTGTGATGTAGTGCCGTGAAAAAAAGAAGGCACATACGAGTATAGGATTTTAATATTTAAATTATTAGAGTCTAGTATTTTGTTGTTTTAAAAATTCGTAAAATAGTGAATTATTTAATTTACGTGTCTTAGTAATAAAATAAAAAGGATTTAATGGTCGAATCTAGTAATGTTACTAAATACTGCCTTGCATCAGACCTGCGTACTGCCCAAATTTTCAATGGCTTTTAATATTTAATCAATAAAATATTTTTTTATATTTTAGTAATAAATCGTAGCTAGGTATAAATACAATTATTAATAAATACAAACAATATAAAATATTTCACTATATTACAAGTACGTTATTTATTGATATACTCGTAATTACAAACACATCCTAATTAGTTTACAAATGGTCTTTGCACAAAGCATAAAGAGTTATCTGTTTATAAATAAAAAAAACTTAAACATTAATATAACAAATGCAGAAAAGTCAGCTGATCATCTGATTATGTTTAAGACGTTTAAGACACCTCTTTTTATCAAGTCTTCCTTTGTACATTTATTTTCCATTATCATGGCATGGGATTTAGTATGTGCGTTTCCTGAAAGGTTTTTTCATCCAATCAATAACTCATCACCTAATGAAGGTATATACGAAATTTTACTGAGGAATGTAAAGAAGAGCGTTACATACGTTTTTTTAATTTTCCATAAGATTAATATGTTAATATCTTTTTGTATATTTTCTATGGGCCGCTGACAGCTACTAACACTTCAGTAGCAATTACCATTTTCCCCATCCATCGGAGTCCAATTAAAAGGGATTTAAATTCACACGTTGACACAACAGTTTTCAATTTACTTTGTTTGTGAAAGATGTTAATTTGGTAAATAATAATTACATATTGTTCGGAAATACTAACCACAACAATATTGTTATTATAAATTTAATTACAAATAATTAGTAAAACTAAAGTTACTAATTTAGTAACCAATTAAACAACGAAAATCTTAAAACTTATACTAAAAATACGATTCTGATATGAACAAAACTATGCGTATTTGATCTAAAGAAATTGGTATATCAGGTGAAAATAGGGAAGTTTACAATTGGTAATATTATCATCTTACTAATTGAAAAAAATTCGAAACTCCAGCAGTATGACTAAAAGCTCTTAGCTATTTGATAAATATATTTTCCAATGCAAAAAGATATATTTTAGTATTATACGTCACATATTTTTAAAGGCATGAATAATACAAATCTAATTTTGTAAATGGAATTTAATTTGGAATAATAATACTTCATTCTTGTTTTGTTAATATTTTTTGTCGTTGTCAGCATCACAATGAATCCAGTAACTTTTTATTTAAAGTATATTCATTACAAATCTTTAATGTTAAATAAAACTAATTATATCAGTAAAGCTGCTTACTATACGGTTATAATTATACTGTGCAATCATCACAATTTTCCATTATGAAGAACCGAAAACATATAATACTCTTATAAGGTTGTTAAGATAAGCAATTTTCCTTCAGTTTAAGCGGTTTTGTACTTAAATCTTAACGTTATTCCACCATTATAAAGAGCGATTTGTGGCATTTTCTCTACTATAACCAAAACTACAACTTGCATCATAAAAATTCTGATTTTGTCATACGATTCTTTACTAAATAGTTTCTTTTAAAGTTTTCCTTCCTATTAATAAGGGGAAATGCAAAAAAAGAATGCTCACATGTTAAATTAATATAAATTTAGTGTTATGTAACACCACTTGGGTTTATTGATATTTTTGTTTTCAATTGTTTTCCTAATTGAAGCCAACAAGTTTACAAGTGGCTTTAAGTGTAGAGTCTCTTAGACAATTTAAATTCCTAAAGTTGAAGCCCGCCCGTCGTCTATTGGACCGTCACGTCGGGGACCGTGGACACTGATGCTTTTACACTTTCAATGTTTTCTGCCGTGACCGCTGAACGTGGACGCCCAGTATATTTTACTACTCGTCCCGCAGTGAACCTCCGGTCCAAAAGACTGTGGCTCATCAATCTGTTACCCTGGGATTAATCCATCACGTATGACATTAAGTGCATGTGCAATAAAGTACTGCCGAACAGTCGCTGTACACTAATAAAAAGTATTAGTTCTAAAAAACCTGTTCCACAGTAAAAACATGTTGATCTGCTAGCTGGTCACTACATTGTCTCACGGCAAACTGTCTAAAATAGCCTACGTAATGATGGCCGGTGGATGGTACCTCTCCCTTTCCATCACTACTATCAATTTTGTGCCAAACTTTTTATATCCCCCGTATTCTTGACAACAACGATGGTGATGAAAAAAAAAAACATGGATTACACTGACTATGGGAACAAATTATTACTTTAAAAGTGACAACTAACAATTTCCTAAACAAACTTATCAAAAAAATCAAAATAAATTTTTTTTTAGAAAGATTTTACATTTAATTTTTAAGATTGTGAAGTTATTAAAACTTAATAATCATTAATTGGTCTCTGTCTATTTGTCGATGTTGTGTGAAGTACAGTACTGATTATGACGGACTTGTCAGTAATTATGAAAAAATAATTCAACGGAAATGTAACAACTTATTCGTTGGAATGAAAGAAGCTCTAAGCTTTCAGTTAGCTATAATTTTTAGTTCATAATCATTTTCTAAAAAAAAATATACTTTATCTGAAAATATTATAAACGAAAATTTTCTTCGATGAAATTTTTTTAAAGTAACTTCATGCTATATTTTGTATGAATATACTTTGAGATCAAAAGTTTTTTGATTGAAAAAAATTTGAGTATTTCCAAAAATACTAATTTGTACAACACTTTGTTTTGAGAAATTCTTCGTGTATATTAGCACAATTTATTTAGTAGCTAGAATTAATTATTATATTATTTAAACTCACTACATAGTCAATAATTTGACTTATTAAATATAAGTAACACTGTCTTGAGTCTGACTTTGGGTAAATACTACATATACAGGGTGGCGCAATAGGAATGGTCAAATTAAAAATGAATTTATATTAGTGTTTTTCAAAGTAACTTTGATTTATTTAAATTTTCGGGTTTGATTATTTCCCCCATTTAAGCAATTAATCTTCAAAGTTAAATGTTAATTCCTAAAGTTGAAGTACACCGCCTAGAGAACCGTCGCGCAGCGTCGTGTCGGGGATACTGGAGCACTGACGTTTTTACCCTTTATTTCAAGGTTTTCTGGTTTGACCACTGAATATGGATACCCAGTACATTTTACTCATCATGGACCCTGCGGTCCGAAATGCAGTGACCCAACGCTATATGGATCTTCAATCAGGGATTTTTCCATCTCATGTATAACATTAAAGTCCTGCCAAATAGCCACCCTGCTAAAAAGTATTAGGCCCTAGTTCTAAAAAAACCAGAAACAGTCCCATAGTGGAGACATGTTGATCAACTGTCCATTGAGCCATCTATCAGCAAACTTTTATAATTTGGTCGACGTAAAGAAGGCCGCTGGATGTTACCCCCTCCCTATCACTATACTACCCATGCAAGTAAAAACCAACCATCCCTTTTGCGCCACCCTCTATAGAGATAAAAAAACTACCGCATTTGATTTAATATCGTATAATAATATAATTGTTTACAAATATCATTTAGCAGATATAATCTCTTTTAATCAAACATTATTAAAAATATTTCATATTTTATAATTATTATTTATTGGTTAGTAAATTTCAAAAATTTGGAGCAAGTATCCTCTATACAGCATTAAATAATTAAAAATATCAAGAGTTATAACAATTAATTTTCGTACACGCTAAA
>JAQYXR010000423.1:41502-91072 GCA_030545055.2 Neoaliturus tenellus
TTGCACATTGATTGTATTTGTTTTTGCACATTGATTGTATTTGTTTTTACGAATAAAGTTCAAAACTTAAATCTACCTATCCCGCTATCACCGGATAGTTCAACTCTCAGAACTATTTCCTGTGGTAGCGGGATAGGCTTTTTTAAAACTTACTCGGGATGACCTTGACATACTTTCCGTAACCCAATTATCAAGTTGAATTTCAGTTTTGAACTAACTTTTAATTTATGCGGAGTTTTAGTTGAACCCGGTTAATTTATGCGCACATTTTGTTCAACCCCAAATTGTTGAATTTCAGTCTTGAACTAACTTTTAATTTATGCGCAAATCTACTTCAAACGCTCACCCCACCTCCTCACCCCTCATTTAATATACGACCGGAAGCTATGTGCCCCGGCACGTGGCTTCCGGGGCAGCTGACCTGAGCCAGAAGTAACCAAATCTAACTACTCCCAGCAAGCCGCTTATCAGTCCTTTGGGGCTTCGGCGCTTCCCAATCCCCTCATTTTCCTTAAATTAACTTGCAATCCTAAAATGAAAATATTTCATTTTGAAATATAAGATGGACAAATTTTGGTAAAACTTAATTGAAAAGTGATTTTATAAATTTATTTGGTCATTTGTGGTTATGCACAATCACTGTTTGGTAGCCAGTTTAAAGGGCCACCAATTCTTAGGAAGGAACTTTTCTCAAGCCTCCGGTAGGTGGGTATCCCGGAAATCTTAAAAAACAAAAAAACAAAAAAAACTAAAATACATTTCGTGCGCCTGATTAAACACTAAACATTCATACTATATTATAACTAAATCATACAAAAATACTATAAAAATAAAAATATAAATACATCTTTCCCAAACATTATTTATTTCTGTATTTTTATAATGTGTAAGACAATCATTATCAAATTCAAAGAGGGAAATATGAAAGCTTATTCTTATATAAATAAATATAATATAATTTTTATTTTGATTAAATATAAATATTATGGATTATTTTCTTGTATATAATCTTTCAATGCAGTTTCAATATTCTATTTATTTAGGAAAGATGTAAATTTTGTATGTATAGCCTATATCTTACGATTTTGGGAGACTAAATGATGAATTAATAGGCAATTAACAAATAAACACTATAAATTAAAATAAAATTAAACACTAAGTATCGAATACAATAGCAACTGTAGTAAGACATAGAGGTAAACAGTAGATGTTTTTGAATTTCAACACGTAGTAGACTCTCTTGTCAATGCTTCACAATCGTAGGGAAGCTTCTCAGTTCTTTAAATTGGACTGTGCTGTCCTTAGGCTGGCTGAACACTGAACAATGAAAGATAAAGGTCCTATTACGAGAAGAGACGTTTTTGTGACAAAAATAATGAAAAACATGCATGGAAAAGATTAGTTGATTACAGTTTTATTGCTTTTGCAAACTGATTGTAATAGATAATAATTATAATTCATGAACTGATAACAATTTAATTAAATAATATGTAAACGTTTAAAAAATTTATTGGTGTCATTTTAAAAATTTATGTCAATTATTAGTTTTAGGCTACTCCAGTCCATTCATTCAATGTACTTAGGGAATATTTGAAGTATCCTTATAATATCGATCGGTAACATTAATAAAATTATACAATTTTATTAGGTCCTTAACTAGGCGTTTTTGTGACTGAGATACTGACATACTGTGAATGAGAGTGTAGAATTATTGACCCTACACTCTGGTAAGATGAATGGACATGAACGGAGGTAAGGGGAGGAGAAACTATCATAGGAGACATCCAAATCATTTCCTACAGGTTACAAGTTCGTTTTATGTACCCAATGACAATTTCATATCTGGTGTGAAGCAGTTTGAAAGTTGTCGTGGGAGAAAGGATAGAGAATTTTTGAGAAAAATGTTAATTTTTTAAACAAAATATACTACAGGAAATAATTTTCCTAATCTTTTCATTTTTTCGAATTTTGTGGATATGAGTTTAATAGTAACTACCACAGGATGAAATAAAAGGCTTAAAATCTTGGAATTTGCTAAAATTTAATCTTGGTATTTTTTTAAATTCTTGATAGTAATATAATTAAGTCGTTAAAACAGTTTGCTTGTATCTATTCAATAGTGTAGCGATAATAGTCGTTTAAACTCTAACTGATTAAGTATCGAAGAGGAATAACCAGATTTTTCATTATTCTAGTATATCCAAGCAAGGCTAACAACTACGTGGACTGCTGAACCTCCACCACTGATGGACCGCCCAGAGCTGATCGACGCGACGGACGTAGCGGCAGCTTTTCACTCCACCTACATAAACAACGGCCGATAGTCGGCAGATTCTTGATGTACTGCCCAATAACTCTTCCTCGTCCATGCCGGGAATGTTTTTCATTTTTTGTTCCTGTGACTTAGAAAAAATTGTCTTAAACCCTATGATTACTATTTGTTTATCATCGCCATTTTATTCTCATAAACTGTGAATTTAGACAAATAATAGGCCAACTACGTTGTTATTCAACGCGCTCATGAAATAAGCTATAGGAAACTATAATTATTCAGATTTGTTGAACGTAATAACCATAATACGTTTGTTGATATAAAGCAACCGTTCGACCTAATTTATAATATAATCGCAGGTTCGCCAAATAGAGGCACGCACCGCTGAGCCATGCTTTTAGCACATTAAATGAGTAAAGTATACTAATGGACGTTTGAACCCACAAAGGACTACGACAGACTATCCTCCTTAAATAGAATACAGAAAATAAAGTCCTATTAAAATGTAAGAGTAAAAAATTAAAATCCTCTAGACACAACAGTGTTATTGTTCAATAAGCCCAAAGTCCAAATTACTGGCAGTAATTCAAACACATGTGTCCCATACCATCATGATCTTAGTTATTAAAAAAAATTCAATATTGGTAGTGAGTAATAATTTCCAGTTATGGCCGTTTTGGCGGAAGAGATTTAAGAATGAGAAAATAATTTGAAATTTTTTTAAAAATCCTGAAAAAAATGGATGTAATCACATGGGATTTGTACGTTAAACTACGAAATGTTATCGATAGCCAAAGAAAACTTCCAATCGTGTGCAGATTGGGTGACGAACAATCCATTCATTATGTAAACAGAGTAGTCACAAAGTTTTTTTTTTCAATTAAAAATGGTAACATTATAGAATGTCCAAACTAATAGAACATCACATTCGTGTGGTAATGTAAAGAAAGAGTTTTAACTCTATTTACCGGCTACGCAGTGCAGCAATGAACTGTGACACGAATTGATAAGTACGAGCCATCAATTTTTTATAACAATATTTGTTAAATACATAGTAAAATTAAAAGTATATATTTATATATTATAAGTGTTGCTAAAAATTTTGGGTGTATATTTTTGGCATTTTGTTAATTTGTTTCGTATTTTAGTACATAAAGCATTAGACTATAGAATTCATCAACTAACATAAATGGTTTTCAATATTTGATTGCACAGTTATGTGGAGTACATAAAAATATTTCCTTGTAGGTTATTTGAATATTTGAGTGAATAATGAAATCCCTTTTATCCATAATCCTGTATAAGAACAAAATAATTAATTTGTATATGTTTCTAATGTACAAAATCACACTACTAACTTAACTTAAACATTTTCAAACTCAACTTAATTGCATTAAGTATTCTAACACTACTATCGTAAGATATTTTATACATTTTTATACTGTATAGAAAACGCAGTACCTTAATAAGACTTGTTGAATATTTGCGTCTGAATATAAGCCTATCTTTTAACACGACTTAAAGGAATAAAAAAGATTGAATCTGAAAACCTCAGTAATTTTGCAACGCGGGACGAGGGGGAGACACAAGAGAGCACTTTCTTTTGTTCTACTACAAAACCTTTAAGCGTGCTAAATCATTTTTCCCTATGTTTAGCTTTAGATTGTTATTGTCTCCAAATCACTGACCTTCGAAAAGTTAATTACTGTTCATATGTGTCAAACCAGACTTTATAGATGGTACATATTATTTATCCAAATTGTAAGCTGTTGCGACGACCCGCTTTAACAATCTTTAAAAGAAAATCATTTGCCCATAATACTATTTTGATTGATATGTTTATGTTATTGCTTTATTCATATAGACCAACAGACTTTTAAAACGATACATTTGATCGTTTCTTCTTACGAAATATAGAGTTAATCTTTTGCTATGTGACGGTTATAGTTTTTTATTATTCATGAATGACAGACATTGAGAATATCTGAAATTACTACAATTTAAATGGATAAATGTGTGTGTATTAAATACAGGCTCTGCTAACAGGTTTTGGGATTTGCTAACAGATAATGTTATAAGCAAAAATTTGTAATTCGAATACAATTACAGTTTTTACTGTAGCAGTTTTTTTGCATATCCGGTAGCAAAACTTAAGTTTTTAAACTTACCATTTTTATTTCTATAACGTATTTATAATATGGAATTCAAATTTGGCATTTAAACATGAATCCTTGTATTATGAAAAGTTATATTTTTTCGGATTTGTATTTCCAAAATGGAAGCCATTTATATATATTATAAATTATATATAATATTATGCATAATATTAACATTTCTAATTTTAATATTTAATTCGTGTTAAAATGTATTTTATTCTGCAAAAAAGCTTTCATAACAAAAAAAGTGTTAAGTTCTTTTATTTTATGCCTATAATATAATATTCTATACTCCACATATGTATCCATCTAACATTGTTCAAAATAAACAACAAACGTTGTAACCCTTTCCATTTTATTTTTTGTACAGAACCATGATGTGCAGGTAAAATAGGGAAATTTATGTAGCTATTGTATTATAATCAAACACCGTAAGTATATGATTTTATTACTACAACTCAGGTTTCTAATGCTATTTTATGGCCTTAAAGCTTTAAATAGTTTACCTAACAATAAGTCATATCTAAAACTAGCTAAAACTCAACACTTTGACATTGTACGATTGAGAGTGTAGAATGTGGTTAAAAGTGTGTTATCAGATGCAACATTTTTCTACTAAATCTAGAGATTTTATCACTTTCTGTATTGGATGAAGCCTCACTTACTATTCTAGTTTTGAACCAATAAGCAATTACTTACAACATTAGAGAAAACTAACGAATTAACACCATAGACAGAGACAAAATTACATTTTCCTCCACCTACTATCTAAAGCCGTATTTTACTCCTTGGAATAGAGTAGTAAAGTACTAATTTCTATCCCATGTGACTTGAATACTTAATTTTTCTACCTAGGGAAAACTCAAGTTTTTTCGTACTACGGGGCTAAAATTAGTTACATAAGAATAACATTAAAAGAGAGATTAAAAAGAACATGAACCACAGTCAGCTGTTACTTGTATTTGTTTAGTTACTCATTGTTAACTAATAGCATTCTGTCAGCAGTGAGTGAGCAGCATCTTTAGTACTAGAGATGGCCGTGGCAGTGTAGGTGTTTGTTTACATTTCGCTTGGGTAGGCTATTAACCTAAGAAGTCCAAAATATGGATGTAAAACTTTTGACTAGGCTTAAATTCTATTTTGTTTTTTCGTGTTCTCTAAAAATGATATAGCCTACCTTGTGTGTTTTTTATGTTGATGTGACTGATCCAGCTTGACGGAGCAAGGGATCATAGAAGGTAAGGTTAAATTAAATTATATACGGTAGGCCTATTAGGCCTAAATGTTATTCGTGTAGGTGGAGGAAAAATGTTGTGTGCATCAAGGGACTAAAGTACTTTTCTCCCTCAGCGAAATTGACAACAGTTTCCCTTCAGGGAGAAAAAATTGTACTTTAGTCCCTAGAAGCACAAATAACTATTTCTTTGTGGAATATTGCGCAAAGTAGTTACCATGCTAAAACGATACCATAATGAAAAAGAGCACTGGCTGTGAATAATGTATCAAATAAATATATGCAAAACATGAACTGTATAGTGAGCAGCCAAAGTGGTGGCTGGTATCGGGTATAACGCGATACATAATGGAATACATGGGCTCAACCACCAACATACCTGGTTACGAACAAACAGCATTAACATGTTGACATCTGTACATTCATACAGTTTCTTTCTGTGCACTATTCTAGGTCTAGTATAGTGGTGTGGAGTATGCAATTACATTATTGTTTCAATTATATTTAGTAGTCTTAAAAAGCTTTAAATTCCAAATAATACCAGTGAGGGTGTATTTACGTTGTCCGATTGCGTTTGGCATTAGAATATTTTATTCAATATATTCAATATGTTCAATAGCAACATTTAACTAATATTATAAAACGAAAAGTGATTTTGTTAGTTTTTGCAACCTCAAGCGAAAACAATTAAGATAAAACTTTTATAAATATGAAAAGTATTAGCTAAATATTGTTATTCCTTAGTTTCAAAAAGGGTTAGTTTTGAAAATTGGAATGGCTTAAATAATTACAAAATATCAAACGAGACCATATACTTAATATATAAAATTAATGAATATAATAATTAATAGTAAAAAAGCTCAAAATGTTATCTGATTTTTAATAATTGAAAATTATATATATATATATATATATATATATATATATAATCAAATATGTCCTACGGTACTTACCCTAATCCCATAAGAACACATGTGAAATCAAGCTAGGAATATTACACTAATTCATATATATATATATGTGTGTGTGTGTGTGTGTGTGTGTGTGTGTGTGTGTGTGTGTGTGTGTGTGTGTGTGTGTGTGTGTGTGTGTGTGTGTGTGTGTGTGTGTGTGTGTGTGTGTGTGTGTGTGTGTGTGTGTGTGTGTGTGTGTGTGTGTGTGTGTGTGTGTGTGTGTGTGTGTGTGTGTGTGTGTGTGTGTGTGGACAATGTCCCCTATATTTGTGGGGCCAAGTGTGTGAATTTCACGTGAGTGTGGGGCCTTCTGAAATTGCGGGGCCATACACACGGCCCCATAATTTATTTTGAGCTAAAATTCAACTTTTTACTGTTGAAAAAGTCAATAATGGTTAGTTTGGTAGGTTAGGTTAAGTTAGGTTAGGTTAGGTTAGTTTAGGTTAGGTTAGGTTAGGTTTTTTTTACGGCCCCACAATTCCAAATGGCCCCACAGTACCTGTCAAATGCACACACATGGGCCCCCGAATAGGTGTGTAATCCCAAGGCCCCACAAATATAGGCGAACAAGACTGTGTGTGTGTGTGTGTGTTTTCTATAGAGATGTAACAATATTTAAATAACTTAAACGAACGTGATTGTGCATCATCGTGTGGGGGGTGGGTGTTTTTTGCATCTGCACGGTTCATAAAACACTGAAGCTTTGGAAAACACCTGCTCCGTAATTTATTATGTACGAGTTTGTTGCAGAGAACAGTGAAATTAAAACGGCCGCAATACGGTGCTTTTGTAGCATTAGCTAGAGTTGCAAATTTACAAGTATCGGTTAAAAAGATTCGTCATGCGTTTGATCACAATAAATGTCTTTAGTCGGAATAAAAATACATGACATGTGCGTGTGTTGTCGCTGTGTTTATTTACAATAAAGTTACATTAGAGTTGTTTTCTTTTCTGACCCTCCCTAGAATATTAGTATACGTTGCGGATAAAACATAATACTCATTTAAGGTAAAATAAAGCATTTTTACTTTAACATTTTAATGAAAGTATTTATTTATTATAAGTGAAGTAATTAATACTACGACGTTATTGTTTATTGCTTTTTTAGAATGTAATTGATTGTTCATTAAGGATGGTGGGTGAAAGGGAGCCTGGACTTATTCTGTAGTAAAGTTAGAATGATTTGTTATTTTTTGTAGTCATAGGGTAGTTCCTATGAATCTTTTTCATATAAGTTTGTTTTATAATAACTATGGAAATTATAGTTTCCAAACTGCATTTTATAATATAAACAAATCAATGAATTAAAAGTAAAATTTAAAGTACAGTAGTATAAAAATGACATTTGGTTTGACGAAAAAATAGTTTTTGAAGTTAATGTTGCTGAAATTGTCATTTTATTTTATTTGACAAAAATTGTACTGTTGGCATAAATAATCCAAAAAAGGTTTTACACTAGTTCCCAAAAAGTAAAACTATTTTTATGGAGATATTTTTGCATACTCGTCTCACCGTTAGTGGAACTTATCCGTTTATGTTTGTGTTCGTTTATGTATATGTGCTGCGTGTTACACGTGTTACGTGTGTTTACACTACATATATCCCTGAGATATATAACTAGAAAACGGACCTCACTGTTTGAATGGAGCATGTTTTTACAAGTTTAATAAAATAAACTGCTTTAAATTATTAAACAAATGAAGCATTGCAAATAAATACTATTTTATGTTAAATGACTTAAAAAATTAGAAAAATTAGTTTTTAATTATGTTTGCAACGGTGATCATAAATTCTAGCAAATGCATTACACATTAGAACGCCTCCATGTCCTGTGCAGCCATAGATAAACTGGGAAATAGAGTTTAATTGGATTGTCTAATTAAGCTGATAATCACACAGTGTTGCCAATACCTCGATAGCATCAGGAGTTCACGGTTAATGCCCACTTAGTGAACATTACAGGCGTCCCAATTATCCTAATTAGAGCTGCGTGTATTCTCTTATCTTCAGAACACAATGAACTCACTCACACAAAATTAGAAACAAGATTTAACAATACTCTAAATTTTGGTAAAAATACAAGGTTTTTCTTACATTTGAAATTAAATGTACTGCAATGGTATAGTAGAGTACTACTACTGTATACAAGTGCAAATGCAAAAGCTATTGGTATAACCAGATTCCAAAAAAAGTGAATAGTCTACCTGAAAATAAAAATAAAAATATACAAATAATCTAAATTTTATCTTAAAAAAACAATTTTATAATTTTTTTATAATTTTTTAAATTATAGTCTATTAATTTTTATATTTTAACAACAAAATGCACCAGCAAATCTGTAATATATTTATAAAAATATTTTGTCATTATTCTACATCATTAAAATAGCAGTAGTATACAAAGTAGGCATTTACCGTTGCATTTTAAAAGAGCAAAGCAAATACTTTACTTTTTTATACCAGCACTTCAAAATCCAAAAAAAGCTTTTTTCATTGGTGGGTTTGTTATTTATGGCAGCACCTCAAAACATTTTTTGCTTCAACTTAAAATGCATACTTATTCAAAACGATGAGGGCATTTTAAACTAAAACGTTATTCCAGACTACTTTTGAACTTCAAGATTGTGATATAAAGCTCATTAACGTACAAAAGGTTTATTTTATATAGTAAAGTAAAAATTAAATCAAATGAAATACCTGGTGTCCACAAAGTCTTGCCCTGATTTAATAGCTTTGCTGTACGAAAACCATTAGAGCCACACGCGTCTAACATATTTTCTTTTGAAGGGAATTTAATCTAGTTTTGTTTTTCTCATTAAGTTGATAACACTTTTGCTCGGCTGTTTGACAAGAATTCAGTTTCCTTTAAATGCTGTACAAAAATATTTTAGAAATGGTTAGCCTGCATGAGAAGTCACAGTGTGTCCTATTGTTCCTTGAAACCCAGTCCCCAGAATATAATCGCAACCAAAGAATTTTGTGCGAAAATTTGGAACACCTAAACCTGATATAAAAAGTATCAAAGAGGAGGTGTGCATATTTTTATGAGAGTGGCAGTGGGTGTGACAAGAAGCAAACTGGACGCCCGCGCATCACTGAATTCACAGTTGATGGTGTACGCCAAACATATCAACAGAATCCATGGTCCTAAATTGCCCTGGTCACTAGACGAGACCCCTCTGGACTTTTTATGTAAGGATTTATCCAAGACTTTATGTGTTATTAATAATATTACAATTTATAATAAGTGATAATATTTTAATTCTACTATTTATAATATTTTATAATGATAATATTTAATTTATAATATTTCATAATTTATATAAATAATTATGCAAGTATCAATCAATAATCGTATGGCTTTTAGTGGAGGGAGATCAGCAATTAACTAATAGTTCTCCTCGCCTGAAATGCCTTCACTTTGTTGTTTTCTAAGTAGTGGGAAAAAGCCACTCCTGGCACAGATCAGCTGCTCGCTGAGCAGCTGCCGGGGCAGCTGCTCGGGCAGCTGGTGGCTAGATGCTGGGGTGCAGATGGCGAGAGCATATGCCCTCAATTTGAAGTAGAATTGGGCATGAATTAAAAGTTAGTTCAAAACTGAAATTCAACTGTGTTAACTAAACTCTAACAGTTGAACAAAAATTAAGAGTTAGTTCAAAACTGAAATTCAAATTTATAACTGGGGCCTGGAAAGTATGTCAAGGCCATCCAGAGTAAGTTTTAAAAAAGCCTACCCAACTACCACCAGAAATAGTTCAAAGTTGAACTAGTTGGTGATAGCGGTATAGGTTGAAGTAACTTTTGAATTTTATTAGTGAACATACAATCAATGTGCAACAGCAGAGTTTAAACAAGTTGAACTTTTGTGATGAACTATAGAGTTGTAAATGCAAACACCGAAGACGATGAGAAGGTAAATGCAGAGTCCCCAGATGATGTATTTGAAAAGCTTGAACAAATGTAACATTTCGAGTTGGTTTTCCCGTTCCATTTCCAATCGTTTAATTTCCAATTTCAATTTATCCTCTTCCATTCTAGTTACGAAGGGAACTTCATCCATCATATCCATCATGATTGTGTTAGTGTTTGAAATTTTAAAACAAGTGATGTTGATAGTTCAAAAGTCGAAGACGGAAAGAGAAGTGAAAGCGAGAAATGTTAGTTAAATAAAGAAGTGGTGGGGGGAAAGATGAATTACAAAGAAGTGGTGGGGGAAAGACGTTGCTCTTCATTATTACCATCAGTAGTGTCCGATGGTACAGGAGTTAGATTTAGTAAACTGTCTTCGTCCGAACTTTCAACCTTATCACAAATAGGACAATCGTATGTTATTTCCAAATTCATTTTGATGGTTGTAAAATTATCTACAAGTTCTTGTAAAATATTAAAAATGTCTTGTAACTCTTCTTTAGAGTTTATTTAAAAACTAGAATTCATTCGGGCCAATGGAAAGTTGTTCATCGTTGGAGAGTCGGTGATGGAATGAGGATCGGCGCATAGGGAGGGGGCTTATATAACGGCGACATTGAGCTTATGATCAAATAAAGCGGTAAGTTCTTCTTCTTCATCTTTTAATTCAATTATTCTAACTAAATTAGTTGTTTCGTCTTCCTCACTGTGTGATGATGACGATGAAGAAAATAACTCACCAGAATTTAAATATTGAACCACAATTCTGAACCATCTCATAGGATATTTGTTCATGATAGAAAGTAAGTTTTGAAACAATTCTTCCATCTCCTCCCTCTCAGTTATTATACGTTCAAACTTGATAAATTTTGCTTCCATGTTGTTAGTTAGAGTGTTGGAAGTGAAATGATTTAAAGTTGAATATAATATTATATAAAAATTACAACCGGTAGTGGGGGAAATCTCAAGGTCATCCAATTGAAGTTTTAAAAAAGAGTATAAAACTGAAATTACACATGTGATGGTTCTACAGGATCGGAATACCAATCTGACCTGTATTTACATCTTTTTATCATATGTGTACAAAAATTATCTTGATGAGAATTGGTGCGTTGACAATGAGCAAGATCGAGAGGGTGAAATTTGAAACATCTTTGAGGACAACATGTATGAAAATATCTTGATTTGTAAAGTTTCAAAGTTTGCAATTCCGGTGGTGGTAGTTGTTTTGTTTTGCATTTGCAGTAACAAGATCCGAAGAATTCGCATTTAGTACAAGCTAACCCATCCACCATCATTGGTCCTAAATCTGTACATTTTTGTTCACAACAGTAACGAGGTTTGTACTTGTATTTTTGCTCTTCCATGTTGACGCTGCGGAGTCCAGTGAAAGAATAAGAGTGTATAGTGTTGAATAGCAAGTTTTATGTACTGTGAAAAGTGGTGGGGGTAATTTCAAGGTCATCCAAATGGAGTTTTAAAAAATTATACCTTACTAATGTAAGGAATGTTGATACTTAAGAAGTTTGTTTCTCTTTGTTTTCTTCAGACTTTTTATCTTTCTCAGCTTTAGCCATAGCAACTAGTTCTTCTATTGATAGCGGATGTACTTCAGGAAATTTCAAAATTAATTTAGCTTGGTATCCTTCTTTAGCTAATACATCTATATCTTTAGTCATTTGTTCAACAGTGTTGTAATCTTTTCCATAGATTTTTCCATCAAGTTGAATCATCATTCTGTACAACATTTTCTTGAATAGGTCTTGTCGTGGTGAGAGCTGAGAAGCAAATGATTATTTATCCAAGTATCACATCCTTTTTATTAACTCACATTCAACACGTGATTCTTTAGTTGTAGTTTTGTTTGTCAAAAGTTATTCAACATTGGTAATATTTTTGGAACTTGATGTTATGTTGACCGGTAGGCGATGAAGAAGTTGTAGGTTGTGTAGAAATAAATATTTCATCATCGCAATATTTTGTTTTAGTGAACATCCTTGTATTAGTAGCACTAACATCAACAGTTAAGTGATAACCACCGGTAAGTAAAACTCGCATTTCGTTGGTTAAATCTTCGAGTTGTTCAAAAGTTGTAATGGTGTTGGTATCGTAAGATGCACACTTGACTTTGAGAGACATCTTTTAGTTTTTTATATTAAGCAATAGAGTGAGCGAGATGTGTACGGTACGAAAGGTAGTCGTAGACTGATGAACTTCACAAGTAGATTTCCGCTTTTATCATCACACAAAACTGGGTCAAGGTCATTCCGTGGAATTTTTTAAAAAGCAACATATTGTAATGTACAAAGACATCACAATATGTTGCTTTTTATTTTATTTTGTTTTATATCATATTTATTGAGAAACAATTACAAACAAATATTTACAATGTTATGTACAAACTAATCAATAGTAGGTGTTACATGAATTGTAAGTTCAGTAGAGTTGTTTCCACTTGGAACGTGCGAAACCAAATAGAGTGCGCCGGGTTTAACTACACGAAGATCTTCATTTTGAAGAAGTTGTACGAAACGTGAAGGTAGGAAGATTTGAAACTTCGGTTCGTCACCAACTGTATACGGCGCCTCGCTCAATGTGCAATTAATAGCATCACCCACTGAAGTTTCCATTTTCTTGATCGTATGAATGATGTAATGTTTTTCTTCTTTTAGTTCAGAACATTTCTTTGTAGGTAGAATTGATGATTTAGAATGAGCGTTGAACTGATCGACCAAATTTTGAAGTAAGTTCTGCGATGCCATCTTGATGTTATTGTTAATTTTCTTGTTAATAAGAATGTCCGTCGGAGATGTTGTCTCTTCGGAGGTTCGAGTAATACTCATGCTGCGTCATGGTAGCGCTCTCACTTTTATAATCGACACTACCCCCACCACTTTGTTGAAGGAAATTATTCAAGCGGTAGGCATTCTTTAAAGCGCACTGCGACCTTCGATGTTTAAAACTTTTTGATGAAATACAAAGTTCGTTGAAGTAGCATTGGAAATCTTTATCAATTATTGCATTAATCACTTTGTTGCTTGTAAATGATTGTATCCAATTTGCTTTTTCCAATCCCCTTGTGTAGATAATTTTAAACTCTTTGCAATAATGATTCATAATGTGCGGCATCATGTTATAATTAATGAAACCTTCATCCCATCTTAAGTTGTGAAAATGTTTGTTCAACCATTTGTTTGTAACTTTCGCTTTAGTTGTTAGTCTATTAAATGGTACTGGAGGTTTGAACAAATAATGATAAACTACTGATGTGTTCATGTCCAAGATTACTAATTCTTTAATAATAAAATTACCATCATTTCCTCGGAAAGCTTGAAATTCAATTATACCTCTTTTAACTTACATTATGTGTGGCGCATTAGAAAACGAAACCCATTTATTCATGATGAAGTCTTACTAACAACTGACTTCAAAAAATTGAATGAGCCGACGTTTATAACAGACAGGATTGTCCTTCTTCTTTCACTTCTTGTGCCACTTCATCGATATTAAAATTGGTGTGATAGTTGTTTAATTGTCTCCACATTTAAACTTCTTGAGGTATTCAATTAAAGACTGAAGTATCCACGGCACCATATAAAATTGGAACAAAAGGTTGTTTGTCCAATGTATCAATTAGATAGTATTTAATTATTGCACTTGAAAATATTAGTTGTTTCAAATATCTGGTGACGGGACCGGTAGTAAACTTAAAGTGTAAAATTCTTCTTTAGTGAAATATAATTTAACATTGTGTGTAGTTAAATCTCTGAAGCGAACAATTTGTCCTCCACGATTTTTTACTATATCAACTTCAATATTTGATTCCAATAAACTTAATCTTGTTCTTCTTCCAAATGTGTTGTTACTTAAATAGCACTCCAAAAGATGTAAATGTTTCATGAGAGATTCCCAAGTAGTTTCACTGAAAGTAACCATTTTGTTTCCATGATTTAAAATAACAATTGGTGAATAATCCATTGATTTTAAAATTCCAACAGATATACTTTTTGTCATGCATGAAGAAATTGGGTAGATAATCCGAAGAAATACTTCTGTTAAAATATTGGTTGTAATGTTAACTTTAACCTTCTTCCTTTTTACTTCTTTTTCAGCTTCTTCTTCTTCTCTCTTCTTATGTTTGTTAAACTTTAGAAACTCGTCCATTTCTCGTTCAAGTTGTTTTTCTATATCTGAACTATTATCATCCATTGGAGGTGTATTTTCTTCTCCGTTAGTAGAATTCATCTTGCAAACGATGTTTCCCATACGACGGTTGAAGATAGAATGAAGTTTCCACTAATTATTTTCCCGTTTTTATATTTTTTGTAAAATCCTTGAATTTTATACAGTTACATAATTGTTTGTTTTCAACTTGTATTGTACAAACGAAATTCTAACCTCAAAAGTTAAGGTAGATAATTCTAACCTCAAAAATCTGCAGTCATTGTACTAATTCTTCTTAAAGTACATTCTTCACAATTCCGGTCAGCGGTGTGTAAGTAACTATTTTATCATGTAGAATTAGACAGTATGCCGAAGTTCCATCCGCTACTGGTTCTTCAAATTAAATTTCAATTTTTATATCCACACTTGATGATTTTACCGATTCATTTTGTTTTGAACAATCGATTACAATTATTGGAGAATTGGAATAATACTGGTCAGGTGATAATAGTGGTGTATTAGTCTTTCCATAATATGACGATTGAAATCTTGCATACATATCGTATAAAATGGAAAAACGTTTTTTGCTGAACATGACATTCAAATTGTCATAGGAAAAGAATTGAGAGTTTAGGAAAACTTTACAATTCTTTATTTTACATTGATCAAATTGACCAGCATTTGCAGTGATAACATCTTTTCGCTTAGTTTGAAAACCGAGTATTATGTACCTTGCTCGTTCCAAGTAAGTTGATGTCTTGACGGTCCATGTTTGTCGTTCTGTCTGAGGTAGCGTAGGGTATTCATGAAATTCCCAACTTCGGAATGGCATCACAATATCACGGTCAGATTTTAACTTTCTCAACAATATGATTCTGTGCTCATCGGCTAATCTTACATGAGGTACTCTCCACACAACTTTATAGAACTGCAGTTGCCATTCCAGTTTATCTTCCGTAGTTCCAGGGTCTGCAAGTATCAAGTCCTTATTAGTTGAAGATCTGAGTAATACCAATTCGTGTTTGACATTTATTACTACCCGTTTGTAATCTTCTGCGAATCCCAAAAGCAATCGTAAAGGTACATGAAAATCAAAGTGACCGTTGGAGGCTGGTGTTATAGTATCTTTATCGGGAGCAACCCATCCGGCAGTGACTATTGAATTCTTCTCATGCGGTGTTAATGATGTTAATCCTTTCAATGTCGTTGTTAAACCAACCTTTTTTGTTGAATCAACCGTCACCCCTGATATTTCATATCTTATTTCATCAAAAAGATATGCCAAAGGGTTATTTAGAAAAGGAACTGTTGAAGCAGTTTTTCCATCCAATTTTAATACCCGTCCTTCGATGTACAAGTAACTTTCACAGGGTAACGTGTAAATATCTTGTTGTTGAATGGGAATCCTTATTTCATCGTTATTGTTTAATTTTGATGAAGTGTAAGGGTTGTGCGTGTGATATTCCTTCTCCCATAGTGTTTCGTCGAATGTCGGTAACACTATCAAACATTTTTTTAACTTACTCTAACACATGTTTGCGCTTATTATGTTAATTAGTCTCTATATATTCAGACACACTCGCGGGCACCGGTCATATACTCGCTGAATTTTGGAGAGTACACATCTCCCCTTTAAATATTATTATGGCTTCGCACACTTTACATTTAAAACTTTTACGCACGAAACACATTTTACAGAAACAATCTAACTCCACAATTTCAAAACCGCGTACTACATTGGGTAAGCTTAAGAAATACTTCAGTTTTCACCCGTTGTACTTTGCAAGACCTAACCTTTGCAATACTTGTTCTACTGATCCTATTTTACACGCTGTCTTAACTGAAATGCTGAAATATCACAATTTCAATCTTGTTACACCTATTGACAATCCTATCCAATTATTCTTCTTCACTATATTACCAGGTTTATATCATCATTCTTCCTCAGACACATGTCTCATTCTGCTCTATCAACTCACACTGTAATCACCTAGGACCTCTCCTTTTTTTGCAACTGTGGACACGCAGCAGGATTCACCCATACAATCTTCTTATATAACTTCCACTGCTAATAATACTGCACTTCCAACAGATGATTCTTCCATACTTACAACAACCACTTACTCCCACCCCATACAGAGTAATAAAATAACTAACTACTAATGCTACAAATAATGACAAAGCAATTCTCCAATCACTAATAAGTTTTTATTAAATAAATACATTTTAAAAAAACCCCTCTGGATGACCTTGACCCACTTCCAAAACCCATCCATCACTGTCAAAAAAACCCCAGCCGCTACTACCCCTACAACACTTACAACCCCTGACCTGACGCCTGACCTTGACCTGGGCCAGGACCGGCCAAACCCCACTACTCTCCCGGTTTTAAAATTGTTGAGAAGCCACAAAACCTGATATACCTACCGTTAAACACCAGTTTCATCTCAGATGTCGTACTGAACATATTGGATCAAGACGGTATTAGTGTTGACTTTAGAGGAGAAACAATTACTATGCGGATACACATCAGAGCGGCAACATAAAAGTCGACATGGGATTATCATTTAAACCGCAACGGCAGAGTTGGGAGCTCAGTATCTCCTCGACATTGGAAGAGTTAACATCAGACAACGTTCGTTTTCTACAGAAGATTGGATTAAAACTTAACAACGATGGATATCCTGGATATATCTCAATTACCGACATTCGACGAAACACTATGGGAGAAGGAATATCACACGCACAACCCTTACACTTCATCAAAATTAAACAATAACGATGAAATAAGGATTCCCATTCAACAACAAGATATTTACACGTTACCCTGTGAAAGTTACTTGTACATCGAAGGACGGGTATTAAAATTGGATGGAAAAACTGCTTCAACAGTTCCTTTTCTAAATAACCCTATGGCATATCTTTTTGATGAAATAAGATATGAAATATCAGGGGTGACGGTTGATTCAACAAAAAAGGTTGGTTTAACAACGACATTGAAAGGATTAACATCATTAACACCGCATGAGAAGAATTCAATAGTCACTGCCGGATGGGTTGCTCCCGATAAAGATACTATAACACCAGCCTCCAACGGTCACTTTGATTTTCATGTACCTTTACGATTGCTTTTGGGATTCGCTGAAGATTACAAACGGGTAATAATAAATGTCAAACATGAATTGGTATTACTCAGATCTTCAACTAATAAGGACTTGATACTTGCAGACCCTGGAACTACGGAAGATAAACTGGAATGGCAACTGCAGTTCTATAAAGTTGTGTGGAGAGTACCTCATGTAAGATTAGCCGATGAGCACAGAATCATATTGTTGAGAAAGTTAAAATCTGACCGTGATATTGTGATGCCATTCCGAAGTTGGGAATTTCATGAATACCCTACGCTACCTCAGACAGAACGACAAACATGGACCGTCAAGACATCAACTTACTTGGAACGAGCAAGGTACATAATACTCGGTTTTCAAACTAAGCGAAAAGATGTTATCACTGCAAATGCTGGTCAATTTGATCAATGTAAAATAAAGAATTGTAAAGTTTTCCTAAACTCTCAATTTTTTTCCTATGACAATTTGAATGTCATGTTCAGCAAAAAACGTTTTTCCATTTTATACGATATGTATGCAAGATTTCAATCGTCATATTATGGAAAGACTAATACACCACTATTATCACCTGACCAGTATTATTCCAATTCTCCAATAATTGTAATCGATTGTTCAAAACAAAATGAATCGGTAAAATCATCAAGTGTGGATATAAAAATTGAAATTTAATTTGAAGAACCAGTAGCGGATGGAACTTCGGCATACTGTCTAATTCTACATGATAAAATAGTTACTTACACACCGCTGACCGGAATTGTGAAGAATGTACTTTAAGAAGAATTAGTACAATGACTGCAGATTTTTGAGGTTAGAATTATCTACCTTAACTTTTGAGGTTAGAATTTCGTTTGTACAATACAAGTTGAAAACAAACAATTATGTAACTGTATAAAATTCAAGGATTTTACAAAAAATATAAAAGCGGGAAAATAATTAGTGGAAACTTCATTCTATCTTCAACCGTCGTATGGGAAACATCGTTTGCAAGATGAATTCTACTAACGGAGAAGAAAATACACCTCTAATGGATGATAATAGTTCAGATATAGAAAAACAAGTTGAACGAGAAATGGACGAGTTTCTAAAGTTTAACAAACATAAGAAGAGAGAAGAAGAAGAAGCTGAAAAAGAAGTAAAAAGGAAGAAGGTTAAAGTTAACATTACAACCAATATTTTAACACACCACATTGCATTAAAAAACGCAACGTAGTAGAAGAAGTTCAAATATATATAGGCCTACTATATATTTGAAACCTCTTGCTGAATCGCCAACAACCTTTCGCTATGAAAATTTGTTGGCGACTGACGCGAAGATCGGGCTCGTATCGCTCCTCGGGTTCTCGAGTGGTGGGGGAAGTTGTTTCACTCCAGTACAGTGTTCAATCCAGTCCAGTTCGCAGCAGTGTAAAAGGAAGGCGAAGGAGTGGGGAGCGGCGCATGGGCAGCGACGCAAAACCAAGGTTTGAGGTTAGAATTATCCATGCGAAGTAGCGCTAATGTGTGTAATACAGGACTAGGCGCATGCGCAATAGCATAGAGTGATTCCGATCCGAAGAACTTGTTGCATGCGCATAGGTTTGAGGTTAGAATTATCCATGGCGGCTGCCATGTTTAGTTCAGTTTCACCACATAGAGTCGGCGACCGACGATGACCGGGTGACCGGTCATTGGCCTTAAGGAGTGGGGGAAGGGGTGGTGGGGGAAGGGGCGGAGGGGGGTGCTCCATTTTTTCGGCGGGGGAGGGGGGTGGGAGAGGGAGAGGGGGGGTTGAAAGGGGAGGGGGGAGGGGGGGGTCATTGACCTTTCCGGTCATGGCCCCAAAACCCCCTACTTCTCTTACTACTCAGGTGAAAACGGTCATCAGCCATCTGTCCGGCAGCTGCCCGGAGTAATTGCTACCGCTATAAAACCAGGTAGTTGGTCGGCATCTGCCGGCATTTGGCTGGGGTTATTGCTGCCGCTATAAAAGCGGATAGTTTATCGCGTCACAAACATTCATTACCTTGCATTCTCGCAGTGATCACCTCTCATTACTTTTACTTTATGACTACTTCGTTACTTCTAACATGCAATTTAGCATTCATCAGCATGTGGCTTCCTAGCCACTTCATTAAATGAGTCTAGTTAATTCTAACCTCAAATATTACTACTATAGTGTTCTGTTTCAATTTCCTTTACACTTCATTTTATACCTCAGTCTTCTTTTAACTTCTGAATGTAACACATTAGTTATGATGGTTGCACAATGTTTAAGGTTAAAACTTTTGCGAACACAACACATATTACGAAGTACTTCTAAATCTTAAATTTCAAAGTGTAGAACTAATTTAAATAGAGTTAGGAAGAAGTACAGTTTAACCCGTTATACTCTTCTACAACTTCGCAGGTTAACGTTGACGATAGTGTTATTCACGACATTTTACGTTCTATGTTATGCTTCCACATCTTTGAACTTATTACCCTTATCGAATGTGTTCAACAGGTTTTCCTATTTTATTCCCACCATTCCTTATTTAAGTGCGCTCACCGCAATTCCTACTTCATTCTCCTCTATGCTCTTCAGCTGAGCTAAGGTTTGAGGTTAGAATTATCCATGGCGGCTGCCATGTTTAGTTCAGTTACACCACATAGAGTCGGCGACCGGTTATTGGTCTAAAGGAGTGGGGGAAGGGGTAGTGGGGGAAGGTTGCCATTTTATAAGCCCTCTCCCTAGGCGGCGCTTCTCATTCGATCGCCAACTTTCAAACGATAAACACCTCTCCCATGGCACGAATGAATTGTCCCACTATCACCAACTAGTTCAACTTTGAACTATTTCTAGTGGTAGTTGGGTAGGCTTTTTTAAAACTTACTCTGGATGGCCTTGACATACTTTCCAGGCCCCAGTTATAAATTTGAATTTCAGTTTTGAACTAACTCTTAATTTTTGTTCAACTGTTGGAGTTTAGTTAACACAGTTGAATTTCAGTTTTGAACTAACTTTTAATTCATGCCCAATTCTACTTCAAATTGAGGGCATATGCTCTCGCCATCTGCACCCCAGCATCTAGCCACCAGCTGCCCGAGCAGCTGCCCCGGCAGCTGCTCAGCGAGCAGCTGATCTGTGCCAGGAGTGGCTTTTTCCCACTACTTTTCTATGCAGGTGGACCAACGGCTTAATGTGACTTCCGAACCACGGGAGCGGCTGAACGATCTTTTTGTCCCCGGGCCGGGATTTGAACCTCGGACTAAGTTATACTTAGTCCAAGATTTGAACCCGGGCCCGCTGGGTGATAACCCAGAGCTCTACCACTGAACTACGGCCGCTACCATTTTGCAGGTATATAAACTACATATAAAATTCAAAAGTAATTTATTACATTTAAAAAAATTTATTTTCTAAGATTGGCTACGTTAGATCAAATTAACATTGTTAAATTGTATGCGTAAATAAAGAAATAGATATTTTAATTTATTTATTTTGCAATTTTTTTCAAATTTTTTATTAGTATTTCGGTTTATTAGTTTATAAGACGCTATCGTTGCGGGAATATATATAAATTAAGGCGAATATGAATGGAGGATAAGTGTAGAATAGGTGTGATGCCTTGTGTAGCTTTGTTATTTTCTAAGATACGATCAGCTGATTCTTTGTACATAATCATTAATTAATATCCAAACAAAAAACCGTCACAGCTGGGTCCAGTTTCGAACCATTCAAAAGCTACCAACTTTTCTCATGTTAATGTCGAAATAAAATTGTACGATTACTTACGTCATTTGGTGTAATGAAATGGTTTATTTAAAAGAGTTTACGATTTTATCACTAATTTAGTCATAAACACTAATACATTTGGATTTTCACAGTTTAAATTAATTATTCACAGTTTGTACTTGTAAAGTTCATATTTATAAACTTACTCAAAATTGCTAACAATAATTACTTACCTTACATTTTAAAATCATTTTGGCTTATCTTTTTAATGTATAAACATTTTATAAACGACTTTTAAATCAAGTAAAATAACAAAACTCTAGTATAAAATTTAAATAACACTACGTTTGAGACCCAATTAGCTTTTTTGCAATACCAATAACACTCTTATTAGATATCATAGCTTTTTGGGGTTATTTCAATTCCAATAAACTATGCTAAGCAAAGCCAAAGAATTGAGAGACCTAAACAGTAACAACATAAAATTGGACAAAAAATTAAAAAATGAAATTGGCTCATTCATTAGAACAACGTAGATAACGTTTTTATAATCTTCATTGAAGAATATTCAGTTGTATTTTTGAATTTTTAGAAAATTATTCTTCTACAAGAGACGGTTATGATGTTTCTTCCAGCAAATGGAGATGAGTGTTGGACGTGCTTTGCCGGCTTTGAATTATAGAATCAACAACCTCATCATGTTCAAGACAAAGCTCTTCAGCCCAAACCTTCTACAAAACATTTTGTTTATTTATCTTTGTATCATATGTTTTTACTTGAGTGCATAACTCACAGTACATTTCTTAAAAATATTTTAATATTAATTTGTATTAAATGTAAAAGTAATCCCTAATAAAGTTTTTTTACGATCTGTTAATTGACTTATGCCTTGAATTAATTAAAGATATTTTAATAGTTATTTCTTTACATTTTAAAATATAAAACATTAATTTAAACACATACTTTCATCGTATGACATATTTGATTTTCGTAGAAAACAGTTTCTATGGAGTGTAAATAAAACACTGTTTACCTATAAAAAATGCTGACCAATAATATAAATAATGTATTTACATTACGTATTACATACAGCATTTTTGGGGTACATATAAACACAATCTCTGGATCAAAGAACTCTAGTTTTTAAATTTTAACTTGAGCGACAATTTTAAAAATTCTAGGCAAGTAATCATACAATTACTTAATTCAAAGGAAAAAACATTTAAACATTTAACACAATAAATATAAAAACATTTGTAATTTCGTGGTAAAATATCATTAGTTTAGCATTTGGGCACAAAGTTTGTTCTCAGTGCTAGAAACAGTGCAAAAACCGACCAAGTAAAATAGTATCAACACTAAGTAGAGCACAATATAACCAGTGTAAATAAGTAAACCGACATTTTACTATTTTTATATTTTACATTTTTTATACAAGGAATTTGGTAATAAACATTATTCTTGGAAACATGCAATCTGTTTCTGCAAATTATAAATTATGTCTGGATATATTTATTTATTGGCTGGATATAAATGAAATTTTTTAAATTTGCATTTAATATTTATTATTTGATTGTTTACTATTCGTTAACTTACTTTGTTAACGACTGACTATTCTAAATATTGCTAACTATTCTGTTAGTAGGTACAGTAAAATAAAGATGTAGAAAGTAATGTAGGCCTATCGAATCAATTTTATGTAATGGTAATTGGTATATAATGAGATAAATATCGATCATTATATTTTAAATTATATGTTATGCAGGGGTGGGAAAAATTCCATATTGTTTACAGAGAAAATATAAGGATTACAAACAACTGATTAAAACCTTAACTTAATAATAAATTTTGGCATGTAACTTGGCTAAGGATCAATAATGTTTGCTTCCAACGATCCCTATTATTTATGAAAAATACAAAGAAATATAAAAGTTTCATTCAAAAATTTGCCAAATATGTAGGTATACTGCCATGGAAGGTGTTGTAAACAAAGAAACTATAATAATATAGTGAAGGTATATATATATATATATATATATATATATATATATATATATATATATATATATATATATATATATATATATATATATACTAAAGGAGCTCAAGCTACTAGTAGGTTAATATTTATTGATTATTTGGTTTCCCCTTATAAATAACATGGTGAAATTAAAATAAAATTATCTGTGTCTAGTTATGCTACTTAAAAGATTCCCAAATAATGCTTGTTTGAGATATTGAAATAAGTTGTATTTTTATATTGTTAGACGTAAAAGAAAGTCGGTAATAAATTACAAAAATCAACCGTTGACGTTTTTTTTCATGGATATAAATTGTTGTCCAAATCAAATTTTTTTAATTTTCTAAAATAAAATACAAAACTATAGCATTATTTGAAGGACATATTTTACCATAATGTATTTGACAAATTTATAAGTTTATATCAATCAGTATATAAAGCTACTATCTCATAAGCTTACTTATGAGATAAGCTTAAAAGATATGGAAACATTTATTTACAGTGAATGGCATAAGTTTATATAGTTTTTTGTTTGTGTGGAAAAATATTAAGATTAAAAATCTTAATTAATATTAAAATGGTGCAAAATTTGGTAAATGAGTAGAATTTAGTTTAATTACACCGATTTAAACTGATTACAAACTAAACTCGTAGTTTATTGGAGAAAAAATTAAGTTTATTATACATTCATTCAGAAAATGTTACAAAAGTATATGGTTACCCATACACAACGGATTATACTAAAGTTTTAGCCTCGTTATCGAAACATGTATATTATTTGTAGTAAAAAACACTTCAAATCAATTTTATTATGTGTTCAAAAGTTATAGGGGAAAACTATAGTCAAAGTAGGTATAATTTTGTTAGTAAATTATGGAGGAAAACGTTAAATCAACCCATTTACCCAAAACATTTTTTTGTGGACAAAAACTCATGTAATGTCAAGAATTTTCTTATTTCGAGGAAATACAGCTCCCAAGAGGACCTCCAATTTTATGTAGTTTCTAATGTTCAGTTGAACAGGAATTTCCAGTACAGCAAATATACCACAATGTCAGATGATTTGGAAGCTCACTTTTGTAGGTTTCTTAATCAAACATGTTTACTAACATGGCTTCAATATTATTTCATTACATAGAAAATATTGCAAAATAAAAATTTTATTTATGCATATAACTAACTTAATTATAGCCAAATGGTAAAAATTCATTTTCGATCTGTTAATTTCATTTAAAACTCAATTACTACAGAAAATACTGAAAATGATTTTAAAATTCCTGGCACCAATTGCCACAAATCATATTGAACTTTATAACATAGTGTCTTAATAGGTCTTTTTTAATGAAACGAGGCTTTTAAATTTATATTTGATCTAAACGTATTTGAATTTGGCCGTATTTTGAAATTTCAAGCTCAATAAATATGCATTTAGTATAATATTCCACGGATGATAAATTAAAAAAGAATAACTTCCACAATGGATTCCCGGAGGTGTGATTTCGGAAATTCACTGAACAGGAATCGCAGAGCACCCAGTGGTCCTGTTCCTAAGTGGAGTTGCGTAAAAACTTTTTATTTATACAGTAATATTACGAGAAATACACTGCACCTTTGGATGAAATAATTTAATACTTAGTTGAGCAAATAATTAGTCAAATGAAATATAGCTTGTATTTTTTTTTATATAAATGAATATTTTTATTGTAAACATTAGAACGATGAATTATGGGAACAAATAAAAACTGTGCAGTTACATATATTTAAAATATTTTCATGTGATGATGTTTTTTTTCTTTATTTCATAGCAATTCCCTTAATAATATGGCAACTTATTCAACTAGGAAAAATCAACAATAATTACATTTATATTTAACTAGTCCCAAAGGACTTCATTTATGGAAAATGATCAGTGTGGACACATTTGACGCTAAACAAATTTTCTTAAATAATGTGAGCTAATTATATTAAAAGTATTTTTGTACAGATTTGTTTTTGAATTTTTGCATCGTCTATTAAACATATTGTAACACATTTCTCCTTCTTTTAACATAAAGAAACATAGTATTAATATATGATTTAGGTAGCTCTTCCCAAGCTCCATTATATTAGATACTCTTCACGTCAATGTGCTATGTTTGAGGTGATTAACGAAATATTTTTTTTTATTTAATGACACTCCGAGGAGTTAAAGATTTAGAGAATCTGTTAAAGGAAAAATTACAAGTTTCTTACAGAGTACTAAATTGAAACCATATGATTTAATTGCCTTTATTATTAGCATTTTTTAATTTAATATGACTAAAACAAAATAAACAAAATGAAATAATGAATTTCATATAATTTTTTAATTGAATAAAAAAAATCACTCTGGATATTTTTTCATATGTTTATAAAAATAGAGATGAAAAAGCAACAACAGTATTGACTGCCGATGGTCGTGCCTGCAGTGGATGGCAAGTGTTAGGTTAGCCAGTTCTGTGTCATGTTTGTGTGACTTGCATATATTGAATTTTTTCGGTTGGAGACGTATACAACTTTATTTTAACGATTTCTTCTTTAATGGTCAGTAAAGTATATTGAATAAAAATAAAATGGCTAATCGTTTGACATTGTCTTAGTGAGAAAAATATATGCTGCAGCGTGAAACAAATAAAAATTCACATGTCGTGTAGATGATCATTTTAAAGTGAATTTTCACCATAATGCTTATGTGAAGTTTCATAAATAGTACCAAGGAGACCAAATATTTGTTTGTTAAACATGTAAAACTTGTAAGGCGAGCTCGTTTGCTTCACTAACTCGCCATAGGCCAAACAGTGCTGCTCCCTGGTTTTAATTTATTGAACCAGGTGTTACAAGTTAACACGCTGTTTTATTTTTACAGTTACAATCTGTTTTAGTTCTATGTAGCTACAAAAAGTGTCCTTAAGGATAACAGGGTTTTTAAAGGCTGTAACATGGAAACCGGCTTTTTTGCCAATTGTGGGACCAGTTCCAATTGATTCGTAGAAGCCGACAACTCCATACAAAAGAAAAAAAAAACTTCTGAAACAACTTTGTTCGTAAAAACGGTGATTTTCAGAGTACGTGATTTGATACGTTAGTCATAAGTTACAGATTATTATTGGTTGAAAACTCCAGCCACTTACAAATGTCCAAATCCAATAAATAAAATTGAACTTTTTACAAAAAAAAAAGAACTGTGACATTTAGTGATACATACAAAAGTTTATAAGTGTATTGTAGGCATACAAAAATTGAAAAAAATATATACTGTACATTATAATTATCGAATAATTGTTTTAATGATGTTAAAACATTAAATGCTTACTAAAATTTAGTATTTTCAACATATTAAAGTTTTGGTGAGGTTTTTGAATCCGGAATTCAAAAAAGTTACATGAAAAATTTTAAAAACGTAAATTAATAATAATACTGAAATTATAACTTAAAATAAAAAAAAACGTTAAACAAGTACAGCAATATTAATAAAATTAATTTTGGGATTATCTAAAATCTGTATAATATCTCAAACTACAACAAACCTAAGTAATAAGGACTAGAATATTTTTAACAAAATAAATAAATAAACTCTATTGGTACTTTGATTGGTTTACAGTTGTGTGAAAATGAAAGCATTCTGTACATTATAGTTTAAAAAAGACAATATGTATGCTTAAGTTCAAAAAGTGAAAATATTTTGCAATATTGAAAAAAATTTGGAAAATGAAATGAAGCATTTGTACAATATGCATAGCAACAATATGCAAAAGTTGCAAGTTTTAATAACAGCTTTTATAGAAATTTCCAATAGGTAATTGAAAGTACCTAAACAATCTCGGCCGGTAAAAAGTGAGTAGACCAAGGGTGTTTTGGAAACAGAACATGTTTTCCGGCGATAACTCACCGCAGGCTCAGAGTGATTTACAGTGTCTGGTCTGCGTTATTGCTGCGAATTCAATCATTACAAATAACTTCAAAGTAACCACGGAGGTTGATAAGGTATTGGAGCGCAAAGGTGATTCAAGAAGGTACAAGACACATATATTTTAATATAGTCAAAGCTAGATAATGACTCACAAATCGTTTCCCAAATTTTATTTAGAAGCCTACACGAATAATTTTGAATGCATAACATTACATGTACAAACCATATATTCAAATGTCACACCACAAAACTGACCCCAAAAGTTTGAAAATTTTGTGAGTTACCTCTTTTGGAATTTTCCTAAAATGCTTTTAATGGAAAGTTTGACTGCCTACCATTTCCGGTTCAAAAGTCCATTTAAAGTCGGGTTTTGGCATTATTGTTAGTTAAGCATGGTCTTTTAAGCTTTAAAAAAAAATTTCTTGTTCAGTTATTGCTGAAAGTGATCACGTATCGAATGCTTTGTGACAACATAAAAAACGGCAAATAAAGACAACCTTAAGCTTAATTTCAAAGATCTGGCTTAACTTAAAAAATAGAGTGAACAACAAGAACGGAGAAAAAGTTAATTTCTAATAATCATTAATATAAATATTTTTTTTCGTCAGCGGTCTGGCTCTAGAGCCTTAGAATATGCCTTATTCAACAAGTTATGATTTCCCAATATATTGTCCTTCGGTCAGGGAACATGAAGTAAAATTATTATAAGTGTATTGTGGCACTTATAAAATAGGTGGGATACAGTTGCAGATGTAACCCTCGTATCATCCTAGTGTGATTTCCATCTCAATGCTAATTTACTGATCGATACAAACCTATGCGTCGAGTCAGCAACGCCTGCAGCTGTATACTGTAGCTCTCCGAATTAACTTGCCTTTGTGCTCAGGAGATGGATGTAACTAGTCTCTGTGACTGCTTTGTGTAACTGAGGCCTTAAAGTACATAGTAAAATTAAAAGTATATATTTATATATTATAAGTGTTGCTAAAAATTTTGGGTGTATATTTTTGGCATTTTGTTAATTTGTTTCGTATTTTAGTACATAAAGCATTAGACTATAGAATTCATCAACTAACATAAATGGTTTTCAATATTTGATTGCACAGTTATGTGGAGTACATAAAAATATTTCCTTGTAGGTTATTTGAATATTTGAGTGAATAATGAAATCCCTTTTATCCATAATCCTGTATAAGAACAAAATAATTAATTTGTATATGTTTCTAATGTACAAAATCACACTACTAACTTAACTTAAACATTTTCAAACTCAACTTAATTGCATTAAGTATTCTAACACTACTATCGTAAGATATTTTATACATTTTTATACTGTATAGAAAACGCAGTACCTTAATAAGACTTGTTGAATATTTGCGTCTGAATATAAGCCTATCTTTTAACACGACTTAAAGGAATAAAAAAGATTGAATCTGAAAACCTCAGTAATTTTGCAACGCGGGACGAGGGGGAGACACAAGAGAGCACTTTCTTTTGTTCTACTACAAAACCTTTAAGCGTGCTAAATCATTTTTCCCTATGTTTAGCTTTAGATTGTTATTGTCTCCAAATCACTGACCTTCGAAAAGTTAATTACTGTTCATATGTGTCAAACCAGACTTTATAGATGGTACATATTATTTATCCAAATTGTAAGCTGTTGCGACGACCCGCTTTAACAATCTTTAAAAGAAAATCATTTGCCCATAATACTATTTTGATTGATATGTTTATGTTATTGCTTTATTCATATAGACCAACAGACTTTTAAAACGATACATTTGATCGTTTCTTCTTACGAAATATAGAGTTAATCTTTTGCTATGTGACGGTTATAGTTTTTTATTATTCATGAATGACAGACATTGAGAATATCTGAAATTACTACAATTTAAATGGATAAATGTGTGTGTATTAAATACAGGCTCTGCTAACAGGTTTTGGGATTTGCTAACAGATAATGTTATAAGCAAAAATTTGTAATTCGAATACAATTACAGTTTTTACTGTAGCAGTTTTTTTGCATATCCGGTAGCAAAACTTAAGTTTTTAAACTTACCATTTTTATTTCTATAACGTATTTATAATATGGAATTCAAATTTGGCATTTAAACATGAATCCTTGTATTATGAAAAGTTATATTTTTTCGGATTTGTATTTCCAAAATGGAAGCCATTTATATATATTATAAATTATATATAATATTATGCATAATATTAACATTTCTAATTTTAATATTTAATTCGTGTTAAAATGTATTTTATTCTGCAAAAAAGCTTTCATAACAAAAAAGTGTTAAGTTCTTTTATTTTATGCCTATAATATAATATTCTATACTCCACATATGTATCCATCTAACATTGTTCAAAATAAACAACAAACGTTGTAACCCTTTCCATTTTATTTTTTGTACAGAACCATGATGTGCAGGTAAAATAGGGAAATTTATGTAGCTATTGTATTATAATCAAACACCGTAAGTATATGATTTTATTACTACAACTCAGGTTTCTAATGCTATTTTATGGCCTTAAAGCTTTAAATAGTTTACCTAACAATAAGTCATATCTAAAACTAGCTAAAACTCAACACTTTGACATTGTACGATTGAGAGTGTAGAATGTGGTTAAAAGTGTGTTATCAGATGCAACATTTTTCTACTAAATCTAGAGATTTTATCACTTTCTGTATTGGATGAAGCCTCACTTACTATTCTAGTTTTGAACCAATAAGCAATTACTTACAACATTAGAGAAAACTAACGAATTAACACCATAGACAGAGACAAAATTACATTTTCCTCCACCTACTATCTAAAGCCGTATTTTACTCCTTGGAATAGAGTAGTAAAGTACTAATTTCTATCCCATGTGACTTGAATACTTAATTTTTCTACCTAGGGAAAACTCAAGTTTTTTCGTACTACGGGGCTAAAATTAGTTACATAAGAATAACATTAAAAGAGAGATTAAAAAGAACATGAACCACAGTCAGCTGTTACTTGTATTTGTTTAGTTACTCATTGTTAACTAATAGCATTCTGTCAGCAGTGAGTGAGCAGCATCTTTAGTACTAGAGATGGCCGTGGCAGTGTAGGTGTTTGTTTACATTTCGCTTGGGTAGGCTATTAACCTAAGAAGTCCAAAATATGGATGTAAAACTTTTGACTAGGCTTAAATTCTATTTTGTTTTTTCGTGTTCTCTAAAAATGATATAGCCTACCTTGTGTGTTTTTTTATGTTGATGTGACTGATCCAGCTTGACGGAGCAAGGGATCATAGAAGGTAAGGTTAAATTAAATTATATACGGTAGGCCTATTAGGCCTAAATGTTATTCGTGTAGGTGGAGGAAAAATGTTGTGTGCATCAAGGGACTAAAGTACTTTTCTCCCTCAGCGAAATTGACAACAGTTTCCCTTCAGGGAGAAAAAATTGTACTTTAGTCCCTAGAAGCACAAATAACTATTTCTTTGTGGAATATTGCGCAAAGTAGTTACCATGCTAAAACGATACCATAATGAAACAGAGCACTGGCTGTGAATAATGTATCAAATAAATATATGCAAAACATGAACTGTATAGTGAGCAGCCAAAGTGGTGGCTGGTATCGGGTATAACGCGATACATAATGGAATACATGGGCTCAACCACCAACATACCTGGTTACGAACAAACAGCATTAACATGTTGACATCTGTACATTCATACAGTTTCTTTCTGTGCACTATTCTAGGTCTAGTATAGTGGTGTGGAGTATGCAATTACATTATTGTTTCAATTATATTTAGTAGTCTTAAAAAGCTTTAAATTCCAAATAATACCAGTGAGGGTGTATTTACGTTGTCCGATTGCGTTTGGCATTAGAATATTTTATTCAATATATTCAATATGTTCAATAGCAACATTTAACTAATATTATAAAACGAAAAGTGATTTTGTTAGTTTTTGCAACCTCAAGCGAAAACAATTAAGATAAAACTTTTATAAATATGAAAAGTATTAGCTAAATATTGTTATTCCTTAGTTTCAAAAAGGGTTAGTTTTGAAAATTGGAATGGCTTAAATAATTACAAAATATCAAACGAGACCATATACTTAATATATAAAATTAATGAATATAATAATTAATAGTAAAAAAGCTCAAAATGTTATCTGATTTTTAATAATTGAAAATTATATATATATATATATATATATATATATATATATATATATATAATCAAATATGTCCTACGGTACTTACCCTAATCCCATAAGAACACATGTGAAATCAAGCTAGGAATATTACACTAATTCATATATATATATATGTGTGTGTGTGTGTGTGTGTGTGTGTGTGTGTGTGTGTGTGTGTGTGTGTGTGTGTGTGTGTGTGTGTGTGTGTGTGTGTGTGTGTGTGTGTGTGTGTGTGGACAATGTCCCCTATATTTGTGGGGCCAAGTGTGTGAATTTCACGTGAGTGTGGGGCCTTCTGAAATTGCGGGGCCATACACACGGCCCCATAATTTATTTTGAGCTAAAATTCAACTTTTTACTGTTGAAAAAGTCAATAATGGTTAGTTTGGTAGGTTAGGTTAAGTTAGGTTAGGTTAGGTTAGTTTAGGTTAGGTTAGGTTAGGTTTTTTTTACGGCCCCACAATTCCAAATGGCCCCACAGTACCTGTCAAATGCACACACATGGGCCCCCGAATAGGTGTGTAATCCCAAGGCCCCACAAATATAGGCGAACAAGACTGTGTGTGTGTGTGTGTGTTTTCTATAGAGATGTAACAATATTTAAATAACTTAAACGAACGTGATTGTGCATCATCGTGTGGGGGGTGGGTGTTTTTTGCATCTGCACGGTTCATAAAACACTGAAGCTTTGGAAAACACCTGCTCCGTAATTTATTATGTACGAGTTTGTTGCAGAGAACAGTGAAATTAAAACGGCCGCAATACGGTGCTTTTGTAGCATTAGCTAGAGTTGCAAATTTACAAGTATCGGTTAAAAAGATTCGTCATGCGTTTGATCACAATAAATGTCTTTAGTCGGAATAAAAATACATGACATGTGCGTGTGTTGTCGCTGTGTTTATTTACAATAAAGTTACATTAGAGTTGTTTTCTTTTCTGACCCTCCCTAGAATATTAGTATACGTTGCGGATAAAACATAATACTCATTTAAGGTAAAATAAAGCATTTTTACTTTAACATTTTAATGAAAGTATTTATTTATTATAAGTGAAGTAATTAATACTACGACGTTATTGTTTATTGCTTTTTTAGAATGTAATTGATTGTTCATTAAGGATGGTGGGTGAAAGGGAGCCTGGACTTATTCTGTAGTAAAGTTAGAATGATTTGTTATTTTTTGTAGTCATAGGGTAGTTCCTATGAATCTTTTTCATATAAGTTTGTTTTATAATAACTATGGAAATTATAGTTTCCAAACTGCATTTTATAATATAAACAAATCAATGAATTAAAAGTAAAATTTAAAGTACAGTAGTATAAAAATGACATTTGGTTTGACGAAAAAATAGTTTTTGAAGTTAATGTTGCTGAAATTGTCATTTTATTTTATTTGACAAAAATTGTACTGTTGGCATAAATAATCCAAAAAAGGTTTTACACTAGTTCCCAAAAAGTAAAACTATTTTTATGGAGATATTTTTGCATACTCGTCTCACCGTTAGTGGAACTTATCCGTTTATGTTTGTGTTCGTTTATGTATATGTGCTGCGTGTTACACGTGTTACGTGTGTTTACACTACATATATCCCTGAGATATATAACTAGAAAACGGACCTCACTGTTTGAATGGAGCATGTTTTTACAAGTTTAATAAAATAAACTGCTTTAAATTATTAAACAAATGAAGCATTGCAAATAAATACTATTTTATGTTAAATGACTTAAAAAATTAGAAAAATTAGTTTTTAATTATGTTTGCAACGGTGATCATAAATTCTAGCAAATGCATTACACATTAGAACGCCTCCATGTCCTGTGCAGCCATAGATAAACTGGGAAATAGAGTTTAATTGGATTGTCTAATTAAGCTGATAATCACACAGTGTTGCCAATACCTCGATAGCATCAGGAGTTCACGGTTAATGCCCACTTAGTGAACATTACAGGCGTCCCAATTATCCTAATTAGAGCTGCGTGTATTCTCTTATCTTCAGAACACAATGAACTCACTCACACAAAATTAGAAACAAGATTTAACAATACTCTAAATTTTGGTAAAAATACAAGGTTTTTCTTACATTTGAAATTAAATGTACTGCAATGGTATAGTAGAGTACTACTACTGTATACAAGTGCAAATGCAAAAGCTATTGGTATAACCAGATTCCAAAAAAAGTGAATAGTCTACCTGAAAATAAAAATAAAAATATACAAATAATCTAAATTTTATCTTAAAAAAACAATTTTATAATTTTTTTATAATTTTTTAAATTATAGTCTATTAATTTTTATATTTTAACAACAAAATGCACCAGCAAATCTGTAATATATTTATAAAAATATTTTGTCATTATTCTACATCATTAAAATAGCAGTAGTATACAAAGTAGGCATTTACCGTTGCATTTTAAAAGAGCAAAGCAAATACTTTACTTTTTTATACCAGCACTTCAAAATCCAAAAAAAGCTTTTTTCATTGGTGGGTTTGTTATTTATGGCAGCACCTCAAAACATTTTTTGCTTCAACTTAAAATGCATACTTATTGAAAACGATGAGGGCATTTTAAACTAAAACGTTATTCCAGACTACTTTTGAACTTCAAGATTGTGATATAAAGCTCATTAACGTACAAAAGGTTTATTTTATATAGTAAAGTAAAAATTAAATCAAATGAAATACCTGGTGTCCACAAAGTCTTGCCCTGATTTAATAGCTTTGCTGTACGAAAACCATTAGAGCCACACGCGTCTAACATATTTTCTTTTGAAGGGAATTTAATCTAGTTTTGTTTTTCTCATTAAGTTGATAACACTTTTGCTCGGCTGTTTGACAAGAATTCAGTTTCCTTTAAATGCTGTACAAAAATATTTTAGAAATGGTTAGCCTGCATGAGAAGTCACAGTGTGTCCTATTGTTCCTTGAAACCCAGTCCCCAGAATATAATCGCAACCAAAGAATTTTGTGCGAAAATTTGGAACACCTAAACCTGATATAAAAAGTATCAAAGAGGAGGTGTGCATATTTTTATGAGAGTGGCAGTGGGTGTGACAAGAAGCAAACTGGACGCCCGCGCATCACTGAATTCACAGTTGATGGTGTACGCCAAACATATCAACAGAATCCATGGTCCTAAATTGCCCTGGTCACTAGACGAGACCCCTCTGGACTTTTTATGTAAGGATTTATCCAAGACTTTATGTGTTATTAATAATATTACAATTTATAATAAGTGATAATATTTTAATTCTACTATTTATAATATTTTATAATGATAATATTTAATTTATAATATTTCATAATTTATATAAATAATTATGCAAGTATCAATCAATAATCGTATGGCTTTTAGTGGAGGGAGATCAGCAATTAACTAATAGTTCTCCTCGCCTGAAATGCCTTCACTTTGTTGTTTTCTAAGTAGTGGGAAAAAGCCACTCCTGGCACAGATCAGCTGCTCGCTGAGCAGCTGCCGGGGCAGCTGCTCGGGCAGCTGGTGGCTAGATGCTGGGGTGCAGATGGCGAGAGCATATGCCCTCAATTTGAAGTAGAATTGGGCATGAATTAAAAGTTAGTTCAAAACTGAAATTCAACTGTGTTAACTAAACTCTAACAGTTGAACAAAAATTAAGAGTTAGTTCAAAACTGAAATTCAAATTTATAACTGGGGCCTGGAAAGTATGTCAAGGCCATCCAGAGTAAGTTTTAAAAAAGCCTACCCAACTACCACCAGAAATAGTTCAAAGTTGAACTAGTTGGTGATAGCGGTATAGGTTGAAGTAACTTTTGAATTTTATTAGTGAACATACAATCAATGTGCAACAGCAGAGTTTAAACAAGTTGAACTTTTGTGATGAACTATAGAGTTGTAAATGCAAACACCGAAGACGATGAGAAGGTAAATGCAGAGTCCCCAGATGATGTATTTGAAAAGCTTGAACAAATGTAACATTTCGAGTTGGTTTTCCCGTTCCATTTCCAATCGTTTAATTTCCAATTTCAATTTATCCTCTTCCATTCTAGTTACGAAGGGAACTTCATCCATCATATCCATCATGATTGTGTTAGTGTTTGAAATTTTAAAACAAGTGATGTTGATAGTTCAAAAGTCGAAGACGGAAAGAGAAGTGAAAGCGAGAAATGTTAGTTAAATAAAGAAGTGGTGGGGGGAAAGATGAATTACAAAGAAGTGGTGGGGGAAAGACGTTGCTCTTCATTATTACCATCAGTAGTGTCCGATGGTACAGGAGTTAGATTTAGTAAACTGTCTTCGTCCGAACTTTCAACCTTATCACAAATAGGACAATCGTATGTTATTTCCAAATTCATTTTGATGGTTGTAAAATTATCTACAAGTTCTTGTAAAATATTAAAAATGTCTTGTAACTCTTCTTTAGAGTTTATTTAAAAACTAGAATTCATTCGGGCCAATGGAAAGTTGTTCATCGTTGGAGAGTCGGTGATGGAATGAGGATCGGCGCATAGGGAGGGGGCTTATATAACGGCGACATTGAGCTTATGATCAAATAAAGCGGTAAGTTCTTCTTCTTCATCTTTTAATTCAATTATTCTAACTAAATTAGTTGTTTCGTCTTCCTCACTGTGTGATGATGACGATGAAGAAAATAACTCACCAGAATTTAAATATTGAACCACAATTCTGAACCATCTCATAGGATATTTGTCCATGATAGAAAGTAAGTTTTGAAACAATTCTTCCATCTCCTCCCTCTCAGTTATTATACGTTCAAACTTGATAAATTTTGCTTCCATGTTGTTAGTTAGAGTGTTGGAAGTGAAATGATTTAAAGTTGAATATAATATTATATAAAAATTACAACCGGTAGTGGGGGAAATCTCAAGGTCATCCAATTGAAGTTTTAAAAAAGAGTATAAAACTGAAATTACACATGTGATGGTTCTACAGGATCGGAATACCAATCTGACCTGTATTTACATCTTTTTATCATATGTGTACAAAAATTATCTTGATGAGAATTGGTGCGTTGACAATGAGCAAGATCGAGAGGGTGAAATTTGAAACATCTTTGAGGACAACATGTATGAAAATATCTTGATTTGTAAAGTTTCAAAGTTTGCAATTCCGGTGGTGGTAGTTGTTTTGTTTTGCATTTGCAGTAACAAGATCCGAAGAATTCGCATTTAGTACAAGCTAACCCATCCACCATCATTGGTCCTAAATCTGTACATTTTTGTTCACAACAGTAACGAGGTTTGTACTTGTATTTTTGCTCTTCCATGTTGACGCTGCGGAGTCCAGTGAAAGAATAAGAGTGTATAGTGTTGAATAGCAAGTTTTATGTACTGTGAAAAGTGGTGGGGGTAATTTCAAGGTCATCCAAATGGAGTTTTAAAAAATTATACCTTACTAATGTAAGGAATGTTGATACTTAAGAAGTTTGTTTCTCTTTGTTTTCTTCAGACTTTTTATCTTTCTCAGCTTTAGCCATAGCAACTAGTTCTTCTATTGATAGCGGATGTACTTCAGGAAATTTCAAAATTAATTTAGCTTGGTATCCTTCTTTAGCTAATACATCTATATCTTTAGTCATTTGTTCAACAGTGTTGTAATCTTTTCCATAGATTTTTCCATCAAGTTGAATCATCATTCTGTACAACATTTTCTTGAATAGGTCTTGTCGTGGTGAGAGCTGAGAAGCAAATGATTATTTATCCAAGTATCACATCCTTTTTATTAACTCACATTCAACACGTGATTCTTTAGTTGTAGTTTTGTTTGTCAAAAGTTATTCAACATTGGTAATATTTTTGGAACTTGATGTTATGTTGACCGGTAGGCGATGAAGAAGTTGTAGGTTGTGTAGAAATAAATATTTCATCATCGCAATATTTTGTTTTAGTGAACATCCTTGTATTAGTAGCACTAACATCAACAGTTAAGTGATAACCACCGGTAAGTAAAACTCGCATTTCGTTGGTTAAATCTTCGAGTTGTTCAAAAGTTGTAATGGTGTTGGTATCGTAAGATGCACACTTGACTTTGAGAGACATCTTTTAGTTTTTTATATTAAGCAATAGAGTGAGCGAGATGTGTACGGTACGAAAGGTAGTCGTAGACTGATGAACTTCACAAGTAGATTTCCGCTTTTATCATCACACAAAACTGGGTCAAGGTCATTCCGTGGAATTTTTTAAAAAGCAACATATTGTAATGTACAAAGACATCACAATATGTTGCTTTTTATTTTATTTTGTTTTATATCATATTTATTGAGAAACAATTACAAACAAATATTTACAATGTTATGTACAAACTAATCAATAGTAGGTGTTACATGAATTGTAAGTTCAGTAGAGTTGTTTCCACTTGGAACGTGCGAAACCAAATAGAGTGCGCCGGGTTTAACTACACGAAGATCTTCATTTTGAAGAAGTTGTACGAAACGTGAAGGTAGGAAGATTTGAAACTTCGGTTCGTCACCAACTGTATACGGCGCCTCGCTCAATGTGCAATTAATAGCATCACCCACTGAAGTTTCCATTTTCTTGATCGTATGAATGATGTAATGTTTTTCTTCTTTTAGTTCAGAACATTTCTTTGTAGGTAGAATTGATGATTTAGAATGAGCGTTGAACTGATCGACCAAATTTTGAAGTAAGTTCTGCGATGCCATCTTGATGTTATTGTTAATTTTCTTGTTAATAAGAATGTCCGTCGGAGATGTTGTCTCTTCGGAGGTTCGAGTAATACTCATGCTGCGTCATGGTAGCGCTCTCACTTTTATAATCGACACTACCCCCACCACTTTGTTGAAGGAAATTATTCAAGCGGTAGGCATTCTTTAAAGCGCACTGCGACCTTCGATGTTTAAAACTTTTTGATGAAATACAAAGTTCGTTGAAGTAGCATTGGAAATCTTTATCAATTATTGCATTAATCACTTTGTTGCTTGTAAATGATTGTATCCAATTTGCTTTTTCCAATCCCCTTGTGTAGATAATTTTAAACTCTTTGCAATAATGATTCATAATGTGCGGCATCATGTTATAATTAATGAAACCTTCATCCCATCTTAAGTTGTGAAAATGTTTGTTCAACCATTTGTTTGTAACTTTCGCTTTAGTTGTTAGTCTATTAAATGGTACTGGAGGTTTGAACAAATAATGATAAACTACTGATGTGTTCATGTCCAAGATTACTAATTCTTTAATAATAAAATTACCATCATTTCCTCGGAAAGCTTGAAATTCAATTATACCTCTTTTAACTTACATTATGTGTGGCGCATTAGAAAACGAAACCCATTTATTCATGATGAAGTCTTACTAACAACTGACTTCAAAAAATTGAATGAGCCGACGTTTATAACAGACAGGATTGTCCTTCTTCTTTCACTTCTTGTGCCACTTCATCGATATTAAAATTGGTGTGATAGTTGTTTAATTGTCTCCACATTTAAACTTCTTGAGGTATTCAATTAAAGACTGAAGTATCCACGGCACCATATAAAATTGGAACAAAAGGTTGTTTGTCCAATGTATCAATTAGATAGTATTTAATTATTGCACTTGAAAATATTAGTTGTTTCAAATATCTGGTGACGGGACCGGTAGTAAACTTAAAGTGTAAAATTCTTCTTTAGTGAAATATAATTTAACATTGTGTGTAGTTAAATCTCTGAAGCGAACAATTTGTCCTCCACGATTTTTTACTATATCAACTTCAATATTTGATTCCAATAAACTTAATCTTGTTCTTCTTCCAAATGTGTTGTTACTTAAATAGCACTCCAAAAGATGTAAATGTTTCATGAGAGATTCCCAAGTAGTTTCACTGAAAGTAACCATTTTGTTTCCATGATTTAAAATAACAATTGGTGAATAATCCATTGATTTTAAAATTCCAACAGATATACTTTTTGTCATGCATGAAGAAATTGGGTAGATAATCCGAAGAAATACTTCTGTTAAAATATTGGTTGTAATGTTAACTTTAACCTTCTTCCTTTTTACTTCTTTTTCAGCTTCTTCTTCTTCTCTCTTCTTATGTTTGTTAAACTTTAGAAACTCGTCCATTTCTCGTTCAAGTTGTTTTTCTATATCTGAACTATTATCATCCATTGGAGGTGTATTTTCTTCTCCGTTAGTAGAATTCATCTTGCAAACGATGTTTCCCATACGACGGTTGAAGATAGAATGAAGTTTCCACTAATTATTTTCCCGTTTTTATATTTTTTGTAAAATCCTTGAATTTTATACAGTTACATAATTGTTTGTTTTCAACTTGTATTGTACAAACGAAATTCTAACCTCAAAAGTTAAGGTAGATAATTCTAACCTCAAAAATCTGCAGTCATTGTACTAATTCTTCTTAAAGTACATTCTTCACAATTCCGGTCAGCGGTGTGTAAGTAACTATTTTATCATGTAGAATTAGACAGTATGCCGAAGTTCCATCCGCTACTGGTTCTTCAAATTAAATTTCAATTTTTATATCCACACTTGATGATTTTACCGATTCATTTTGTTTTGAACAATCGATTACAATTATTGGAGAATTGGAATAATACTGGTCAGGTGAGAATAGTGGTGTATTAGTCTTTCCATAATATGACGATTGAAATCTTGCATACATATCGTATAAAATGGAAAAACGTTTTTTGCTGAACATGACATTCAAATTGTCATAGGAAAAGAATTGAGAGTTTAGGAAAACTTTACAATTCTTTATTTTACATTGATCAAATTGACCAGCATTTGCAGTGATAACATCTTTTCGCTTAGTTTGAAAACCGAGTATTATGTACCTTGCTCGTTCCAAGTAAGTTGATGTCTTGACGGTCCATGTTTGTCGTTCTGTCTGAGGTAGCGTAGGGTATTCATGAAATTCCCAACTTCGGAATGGCATCACAATATCACGGTCAGATTTTAACTTTCTCAACAATATGATTCTGTGCTCATCGGCTAATCTTACATGAGGTACTCTCCACACAACTTTATAGAACTGCAGTTGCCATTCCAGTTTATCTTCCGTAGTTCCAGGGTCTGCAAGTATCAAGTCCTTATTAGTTGAAGATCTGAGTAATACCAATTCGTGTTTGACATTTATTATTACCCGTTTGTAATCTTCAGCGAATCCCAAAAGCAATCGTAAAGGTACATGAAAACCAAAGTGACCGTTGGAGGCTGGTGTTATAGTATCTTTATCGGGAGCAACCCATCCGGCAGTGACTATTGAATTCTTCTCATGCGGTGTTAATGATGTTAATCCTTTCAATGTCGTTGTTAAACCAACCTTTTTTGTTGAATCAACCGTCACCCCTGATATTTCATATCTTATTTCATCAAAAAGATATGCCATAGGGTTATTTAGAAAAGGAACTGTTGAAGCAGTTTTTCCATCCAATTTTAATACCCGTCCTTCGATGTACAAGTAACTTTCACAGGGTAACGTGTAAATATCTTGTTGTTGAATGGGAATCCTTATTTCATCGTTATTGTTTAATTTTGATGAAGTGTAAGGGTTGTGCGTGTGATATTCCTTCTCCCATAGTGTTTCGTCGAATGTCGGTAACACTATCAAACATTTTTTTAACTTACTCTAACACATGTTTGCGCTTATTATGTTAATTAGTCTCTATATATTCAGACACACTCGCGGGCACCGGTCATATACTCGCTGAATTTTGGAGAGTACACATCTCCCCTTTAAATATTATTATGGCTTCGCACACTTTACATTTAAAACTTTTACGCACGAAACACATTTTACAGAAACAATCTAACTCCACAATTTCAAAACCGCGTACTACATTGGGTAAGCTTAAGAAATACTTCAGTTTTCACCCGTTGTACTTTGCAAGACCTAACCTTTGCAATACTTGTTCTACTGATCCTATTTTACACGCTGTCTTAACTGAAATGCTGAAATATCACAATTTCAATCTTGTTACACCTATTGACAATCCTATCCAATTATTCTTCTTCACTATATTACCAGGTTTATATCATCATTCTTCCTCAGACACATGTCTCATTCTGCTCTATCAACTCACACTGTAATCACCTAGGACCTCTCCTTTTTTTGCAACTGTGGACACGCAGCAGGATTCACCCATACAATCTTCTTATATAACTTCCACTGCTAATAATACTGCACTTCCAACAGATGATTCTTCCATACTTACAACAACCACTTACTCCCACCCCATACAGAGTAATAAAATAACTAACTACTAATGCTACAAATAATGACAAAGCAATTCTCCAATCACTAATAAGTTTTTATTAAATAAATACATTTTAAAAAAACCCCTCTGGATGACCTTGACCCACTTCCAAAACCCATCCATCACTGTCAAAAAAAACCCAGCCGCTACTACCCCTACAACACTTACAACCCCTGACCTGACGCCTGACCTTGACCTGGGCCAGGACCGGCCAAACCCCACTACTCTCCCGGTTTTAAAATTGTTGAGAAGCCACAAAACCTGATATACCTACCGTTAAACACCAGTTTCATCTCAGATGTCGTACTGAACATATTGGATCAAGACGGTATTAGTGTTGACTTTAGAGGAGAAACAATTACTATGCGGATACACATCAGAGCGGCAACATAAAAGTCGACATGGGATTATCATTTAAACCGCAACGGCAGAGTTGGGAGCTCAGTATCTCCTCGACATTGGAAGAGTTAACATCAGACAACGTTCGTTTTCTACAGAAGATTGGATTAAAACTTAACAACGATGGATATCCTGGATATATCTCAATTACCGACATTCGACGAAACACTATGGGAGAAGGAATATCACACTCACAACCCTTACACTTCATCAAAATTAAACAATAACGATGAAATAAGGATTCCCATTCAACAACAAGATATTTACACGTTACCCTGTGAAAGTTACTTGTACATCGAAGGACGGGTATTAAAATTGGATGGAAAAACTGCTTCAACAGTTCCTTTTCTAAATAACCCTATGGCATATCTTTTTGATGAAATAAGATATGAAATATCAGGGGTGACGGTTGATTCAACAAAAAAGGTTGGTTTAACAACGACATTGAAAGGATTAACATCATTAACACCGCATGAGAAGAATTCAATAGTCACTGCCGGATGGGTTGCTCCCGATAAAGATACTATAACACCAGCCTCCAACGGTCACTTTGGTTTTCATGTACCTTTACGATTGCTTTTGGGATTCGCTGAAGATTACAAACGGGTAATAATAAATGTCAAACACGAATTGGTATTACTCAGATCTTCAACTAATAAGGACTTGATACTTGCAGACCCTGGAACTACGGAAGATAAACTGGAATGGCAACTGCAGTTCTATAAAGTTGTGTGGAGAGTACCTCATGTAAGATTAGCCGATGAGCACAGAATCATATTGTTGAGAAAGTTAAAATCTGACCGTGATATTGTGATGCCATTCCGAAGTTGGGAATTTCATGAATACCCTACGCTACCTCAGACAGAACGACAAACATGGACCGTCAAGACATCAACTTACTTGGAACGAGCAAGGTACATAATACTCGGTTTTCAAACTAAGCGAAAAGATGTTATCACTGCAAATGCTGGTCAATTTGATCAATGTAAAATAAAGAATTGTAAAGTTTTCCTAAACTCTCAATTCTTTTCCTATGACAATTTGAATGTCATGTTCAGCAAAAAACGTTTTTTCCATTTTATACGATATGTATGCAAGATTTCAATCGTCATATTATGGAAAGACTAATACACCACTATTCTCACCTGACCAGTATTATTCAATTCTCCAATAATTGTAATCGATTGTTCAAAACAAAATGAATCGGTAAAATCATCAAGTGTGGATATAAAAATTGAAATTTAATTTGAAGAACCAGTAGCGGATGGAACTTCGGCATACTGTCTAATTCTACATGATAAAATAGTTACTTACACACCGCTGACCGGAATTGTGAAGAATGTACTTTAAGAAGAATTAGTACAATGACTGCAGATTTTTGAGGTTAGAATTATCTACCTTAACTTTTGAGGTTAGAATTTCGTTTGTACAATACAAGTTGAAAACAAACAATTATGTAACTGTATAAAATTCAAGGATTTTACAAAAAATATAAAAGCGGGAAAATAATTAGTGGAAACTTCATTCTATCTTCAACCGTCGTATGGGAAACATCGTTTGCAAGATGAATTCTACTAACGGAGAAGAAAATACACCTCTAATGGATGATAATAGTTCAGATATAGAAAAACAAGTTGAACGAGAAATGGACGAGTTTCTAAAGTTTAACAAACATAAGAAGAGAGAAGAAGAAGAAGCTGAAAAAGAAGTAAAAAGGAAGAAGGTTAAAGTTAACATTACAACCAATATTTTAACACACCACATTGCATTAAAAAACGCAACGTAGTAGAAGAAGTTCAAATATATATAGGCCTACTATATATTTGAAACCTCTTGCTGAATCGCCAACAACCTTTCGCTATGAAAATTTGTTGGCGACTGACGCGAAGATCGGGCTCGTATCGCTCCTCGGGTTCTCGAGTGGTGGGGGAAGTTGTTTCACTCCAGTACAGTGTTCAATCCAGTCCAGTTCGCAGCAGTGTAAAAGGAAGGCGAAGGAGTGGGGAGCGGCGCATGGGCAGCGACGCAAAACCAAGGTTTGAGGTTAGAATTATCCATGCGAAGTAGCGTTAATGTGTGTAATACAGGACTAGGCGCATGCGCAATAGCATAGAGTGATTCCGATCCGAAGAACTTGTTGCATGCGCATAGGTTTGAGGTTAGAATTATCCATGGCGGCTGCCATGTTTAGTTCAGTTTCACCACATAGAGTCGGCGACCGACGATGACCGGGTGACCGGTCATTGGCCTGAAGGAGTGGGGGAAGGGGTGGTGGGGGAAGGGGCGGAGGGGGGTGCTCCATTTTTTCGGCGGGGGAGGGGGGTGGGAGAGGGAGAGGGGGGGTTGAAAGGGGAGGGGGGGAGGGGGGGTCATTGACCTTTCCGGTCATGGCCCCAAAACCCCCTACTTCTCTTACTACTCAGGTGAAAACGGTCATCAGCCATCTGTCCGGCAGCTGCCCGGAGTAATTGCTACCGCTATAAAACCAGGTAGTTGGTCGGCATCTGCCGGCATTTGGCTGGGGTTATTGCTGCCGCTATAAAAGCGGATAGTTTATCGCGTCACAAACATTCATTACCTTGCATTCTCGCAGTGATCACCTCTCATTACTTTTACTTTATGACTACTTCGTTACTTCTAACATGCAATTTAGCATTCATCAGCATGTGGCTTCCTAGCCACTTCATTAAATGAGTCTAGTTAATTCTAACCTCAAATATTACTACTATAGTGTTCTGTTTCAATTTCCTTTACACTTCATTTTATACCTCAGTCTTCTTTTAACTTCTGAATGTAACACATTAGTTATGATGGTTGCACAATGTTTAAGGTTAAAACTTTTGCGAACACAACACATATTACGAAGTACTTCTAAATCTTAAATTTCAAAGTGTAGAACTAATTTAAATAGAGTTAGGAAGAAGTACAGTTTAACCCGTTATACTCTTCTACAACTTCGCAGGTTAACGTTGACGATAGTGTTATTCACGACATTTTACGTTCTATGTTATGCTTCCACATCTTTGAACTTATTACTCTTATCGAATGTGTTCAACAGGTTTTCCTATTTTATTCCACCATTCCTTATATAAGTGCGCTCACCGCAATTCCTACTTCATTCTCCTCTATGCTCTTCAGCTGAGCTAAGGTTTGAGGTTAGAATTATCCATGGCGGCTGCCATGTTTAGTTCAGTTACACCACATAGAGTCGGCGACCGGTTATTGGTCTAAAGGAGTGGGGGAAGGGGTAGTGGGGGAAGGTTGCCATTTTATAAGCCCTCTCCCTAGGCGGCGCTTCTCATTCGATCGCCAACTTTCAAACGATAAACACCTCTCCCATGGCACGAATGAATTGTCCCACTATCACCAACTAGTTCAACTTTGAACTATTTCTAGTGGTAGTTGGGTAGGCTTTTTTAAAACTTACTCTGGATGGCCTTGACATACTTTCCAGGCCCCAGTTATAAATTTGAATTTCAGTTTTGAACTAACTCTTAATTTTTGTTCAACTGTTGGAGTTTAGTTAACACAGTTGAATTTCAGTTTTGAACTAACTTTTAATTCATGCCCAATTCTACTTCAAATTGAGGGCATATGCTCTCGCCATCTGCACCCCAGCATCTAGCCACCAGCTGCCCGAGCAGCTGCCCCGGCAGCTGCTCAGCGAGCAGCTGATCTGTGCCAGGAGTGGCTTTTTCCCACTACTTTTCTATGCAGGTGGACCAACGGCTTAATGTGACTTCCGAACCACGGGAGCGGCTGAACGATCTTTTTGTCCCCGGGCCGGGATTTGAACCTCGGACTAAGTTATACTTAGTCCAAGATTTGAACCCGGGCCCGCTGGGTGATAACCCAGAGCTCTACCACTGAACTACGGCCGCTACCATTTTGAAGGTATATAAACTACATATAAAATTCAAAAGTAATTTATTACATTTTTAAAAATTTATTTTCTAAGATTGGCTACGTTAGATCAAATTAACATTGTTAAATTGTATGCGTAAATAAAGAAATAGATATTTTAATTTATTTATTTTGCAATTTTTTTCAAATTTTTTATTAGTATTTCGGTTTATTAGTTTATAAGACGCTATCGTTGCGGGAATATATATAAATTAAGGCGAATATGAATGGAGGATAAGTGTAGAATGGGTGTGATGCTTTGTGTAGCTTTGTTATTTTCTAAGATACGATCAGCTGATTCTTTGTACATAATCATTAATTAATATCCAAACAAAAAACCGTCACAGCTGGGTCCAGTTTCGAACCATTCAAAAGCTACCAACTTTTCTCATGTTAATGTCGAAATAAAATTGTACGATTACTTACGTCATTTGGTGTAATGAAATGGTTTATTTAAAAGAGTTTACGATTTTATCACTAATTTAGTCATAAACACTAATACATTTGGATTTTCACAGTTTAAATTAATTATTCACAGTTTGTACTTGTAAAGTTCATATTTATAAACTTACTCAAAATTGCTAACAATAATTACTTACCTTACATTTTAAAATCATTTTGGCTTATCTTTTTAATGTATAAACATTTTATAAACGACTTTTAAATCAAGTAAAATAACAAAACTCTAGTATAAAATTTAAATAACACTACGTTTGAGACCCAATTAGCTTTTTTGCAATACCAATAACACTCTTATTAGATATCATAGCTTTTTGGGGTTATTTCAATTCCAATAAACTATGCTAAGCAAAGCCAAAGAATTGAGAGACCTAAACAGTAACAACATAAAATTGGACAAAAAATTAAAAATGAAATTGGCTCATTCATTAGAACAACGTAGATAACGTTTTTATAATCTTCATTGAAGAATATTCAGTTGTATTTTTGAATTTTTAGAAAATTATTCTTCTACAAGAGACGGTTATGATGTTTCTTCCAGCAAATGGAGATGAGTGTTGGACGTGCTTTGCCGGCTTTGAATTATAGAATCAACAACCTCATCATGTTCAAGACAAAGCTCTTCAGCCCAAACCTTCTACAAAACATTTTGTTTATTTATCTTTGTATCATATGTTTTTACTTGAGTGCATAACTCACAGTACATTTCTTAAAAATATTTTAATATTAATTTGTATTAAATGTAAAAGTAATCCCTAATAAAGTTTTTTTACGATCTGTTAATTGACTTATGCCTTGAATTAATTAAAGATATTTTAATAGTTATTTCTTTACATTTTAAAATATAAAACATTAATTTAAACACATACTTTCATCGTATGACATATTTGATTTTCGTAGAAAACAGTTTCTATGGAGTGTAACTAAAACACTGTTTACCTATAAAAAATGCTGACCAATAATATAAATAATGTATTTACATTACGTATTACATACAGCATTTTTGGGGTACATATAAACACAATCTCTGGATCAAAGAACTCTAGTTTTTAAATTTTAACTTGAGCGACAATTTTAAAAATTCTAGGCAAGTAATCATACAATTACTTAATTCAAAGGAAAAAACATTTAAACATTTAACACAATAAATATAAAAACATTTGTAATTTCGTGGTAAAATATCATTAGTTTAGCATTTGGGCACAAAGTTTGTTCTCAGTGCTAGAAACAGTGCAAAAACCGACCAAGTAAAATAGTATCAACACTAAGTAGAGCACAATATAACCAGTGTAAATAAGTAAACCGACATTTTACTATTTTTATATTTTACATTTTTTATACAAGGAATTTGGTAATAAACATTATTCTTGGAAACATGCAATCTGTTTCTGCAAATTATAAATTATGTCTGGATATATTTATTTATTGGCTGGATATAAATGAAATTTTTTAAATTTGCATTTAATATTTATTATTTGATTGTTTACTATTCGTTAACTTACTTTGTTAACGACTGACTATTCTAAATATTGCTAACTATTCTGTTAGTAGGTACAGTAAAATAAAGATGTAGAAAGTAATGTAGGCCTATCGAATCAATTTTATGTAATGGTAATTGGTATATAATGAGATAAATATCGATCATTATATTTTAAATTATATGTTATGCAGGGGTGGGAAAAATTCCATATTGTTTACAGAGAAAATATAAGGATTACAAACAACTGATTAAAACCTTAACTTAATAATAAATTTTGGCATGTAACTTGGCTAAGGATCAATAATGTTTGCTTCCAACGATCCCTATTATTTATGAAAAATACAAAGAAATATAAAAGTTTCATTCAAAAATTTGCCAAATATGTAGGTATACTGCCATGGAAGGTGTTGTAAACAAAGAAACTATAATAATATAGTGAAGGTATATATATATATATATATATATATATATATATATATATATATATATATATATATATATATATATATACTAAAGGAGCTCAAGCTACTAGTAGGTTAATATTTATTGATTATTTGGTTTCCCCTTATAAATAACATGGTGAAATTAAAATAAAATTATCTGTGTCTAGTTATGCTACTTAAAGATTCCCAATTAATGCTTGTTTGAGATATTGAAATAAGTTGTATTTTTATATTGTTAGACGTAAAAGAAAGTCGGTAATAAATTACAAAAATCAACCGTTGACGTTTTTTTCATGAATATAAATTGTTGCCCAAATCAAATTTTTTTAATTTTCTAAAATAAAATACAAAACTATAGCATTATTTGAAGGACATATTTTACCATAATGTATTTGACAAATTTATAAGTTTATATCAATCAGTATATAAAGCTACTATCTCATAAGCTTACTTATGAGATAAGCTTAAAAGATATGGAAACATTTATTTACAGTGAATGGCATAAGTTTATATAGTTTTTTGTTTGTGTGGAAAAATATTAAGATTAAAAATCTTAATTAATATTAAAATGGTGCAAAATTTGGTAAATGAGTAGAATTTAGTTTAATTACACCGATTTAAACTGATTACAAACTAAACTCGTAGTTTATTGGAGAAAAAATTAAGTTTATTATACATTCATTCAGAAAATGTTACAAAAGTATATGGTTACCCATACACAACGGATTATACTAAAGTTTTAGCCTCGTTATCGAAACATGTATATTATTTGTAGTAAAAAACACTTCAAATCAATTTTATTATGTGTTCAAAAGTTATAGGGGAAAACTATAGTCAAAGTAGGTATAATTTTGTTAGTAAATTATGGAGGAAAACGTTAAATCAACCCATTTACCCAAAACATTTTTTTGTGGACAAAAACTCATGTAATGTCAAGAATTTTCTTATTTCGAGGAAATACAGCTCCCAAGAGGACCTCCAATTTTATGTAGTTTCTAATGTTCAGTTGAACAGGAATTTCCAGTACAGCAAATATACCACA